>AWOL01S0001206.1:0-22513 GCA_000715115.1 Nicotiana otophora | reverse complement strand
CCCATGATGAATTGTCTCTTCCTCAATTCCTGCCAAGATTCTCTCCCCTAGTGCGGTTGCAACGGCTTCTGTCTGCGAGCTCGATACTGGCTCAAGCTCAGTATTGGATCGAGCCCTCGGCCTTAAGTTCGAGTTCGACATTCGGGGTGAGTGTCAATCGGTCGGTGCATCTCCGACAACCTTGTTTTTGCCTTGCGGTTCGATTTGGTCATGGGCTTGATAATGATATCGAGCCGATTCCTCGATCGGTCTTGGAGCTTGAGGCTTCTATGTACTATCCTCGGAACTCATCTCGAGCTCTCACTTCGATCGCTTACCATTCAAACTCGATCAAACGTATGGAGGCCGAAATTTATTTCGACCGTATACATCGAGTTATAAGGATATAGCAGGAGGGCAAAGTCTTTCCTATATCGTAAGGATCGCGTTGATGTGTTCGCTTGTTGATTTTGAGTTGCGGATGATAGACATGCTTCAAAACCCTAAGTATATGTTTAGGAGGTATAGAGAGAGTGAAAATAAGGCTTGAAGACGAAGCGTATAACTTTATATAGCAAGATAATTCTCAACCGACCTAGTGGGTCCCAAAGAGAATTGCTTGCATAGTCTCGCAAACATGGAAATATCTCTCTGCTCCGATATCATATCTACAAACGGTTTAATGAGTTGGAAAATAGACTCGTAGATATTCAATTTGGAGTGTGGATCATCCCTTAAATCAATGTATATTGGTAAAAAATAACCCAGTGATATTAGACCCAAATTTCAGTATAATGTATGAATGTAACTTGTGACGACTTTCATCGACTTTTATTTCACAATTCGCTTGACTTCAAAACTTAATACATGACTATCATACAACTAAAATACCTCATAAAATCAGCTTCTTATCATATTAATCACCCTAGTCTCTCAACAAAAGTACATGTTATAATGTTCCCAACTTCCTGACTTTCGATGAAACTTATTTTCTTTGATTCATTTAGCTTCTAAACCTTCCAACCCTCTTGGTATTTGCAGTTCATGATCTTAAATATTTGTAACCTCTAAGGTAAAATTACTAACTTACTTTATATACTTTCAAAGATGATATCATTTTCGAGCTTACATCAATTGACTTACGACGTACTTTTACGTACGAAAACATGGGATGTAACAATGTAATATGAGTACAACCGACCCCATGTACTCAACAAGTATCATAACTAACCTTGGCGAGGTAATAGAAGTAAGAATTATTAATGATACTCACTATTCCCCTATACAAATCATAAAATCTAACAAGTACAGAACAATGGTATGATCGACTCATGATCCACAAATAAAACAACCGTGGTGCACACAATAACTTAACATACTCTGCTCAGTCAACAATCCAACATATAAAGAATATATGCAAATAAAATAGGTACGCAACCAAGGAAGTGGTAAGTAAAGAAGAAATGCAATAACCGAATCAACCGCTAGCGAGTCTTTCCTCAGACAACGTGTACACTATCAAGAGAGAAACATGAGAGAAAGACCCTAGGGGATGGATCCTTACCCACACACAGCACGGACAACTCACATGCCAATAATAACAATATCTAGGATCCGCATGGATAACTCACATTCCAATAGTAACAATATCGCAGATCTGCAAGAACACGGACAACTCAGGTGCTATTAGTAACAATATCTCAGATCCGCACGAACAACTCACATGTTGCACGGACAACTCACGTGCCAATAGTGACAATATCTCATATCCGCACGGACAACTCATGTGCTACCACTCCAATCCATATCACACAAAAATCATATATACAAGAATATATGTACATGATCAATGAATATCAAATTTCATACTCCTGGACTAGTATAAGTGATATGCTAAGGTGTATGCTTATGCAAAGTGTGTTATCAGAATTCAAATCAGGCAATTACATCACGAAAGTAGCAATTATCAGGTTCAATCATGAGATTAACCTCTATGTAACCTCAAACATGGTTCAGATAGTTCACAAAAGGGTAAAATAAAAGAAAACATCACAACATGAAGCTTAGCAATCAATTCAAGGAATATCATAGCCTAAGCACTACCCCGATCATGAGTAATACCCCGATGATCGCACATGGTCCCAATCCTAGATATGTGCGCCACCCATAGCACGTAGCCATCACAAATAACTCAGGCAACTAGTGCCTCAACCGATTTTGGGTAAGATACTTACCTCAAGCAAGCCAAATCAATACTCTATGAAGCCCTTCCCACGTGAATCAACCTCTGCACGACTCGAATATAGCCAAAATAACTTAATAATATCAATAGAATCCATATGAAATAAGTCAAAACAATAAAGCTAAGATCATGGTTCAATATGCAAAGCCAACCCAAAACGCCAACTCCGGGTTCACACCCCAGAACCCGACAAAACTCAAAAATTCCAAATATCCATTCCAATACGAGTCCGTGTTTCATCCAAATCTGACCTCAAATCATCAATTTTTACTTTAGAAAACTTTTTACTAAAATCCCCAATTTCTTCACTTATATTCATAAATTAGTCGCTAAAATCAAGGTTGGAGTCATGAATAATAAATATATCCGAGTAAAAAATACTTATCCCAATCCAAATCATGAAAATCCCCTCCAAAATCTCCCACATCTGAGCTCTATAACTCAAAATGTGATAAAATAACCAAACCCTTAAAATAGAGTATTTAAAAGATCTGCCCAGGTATACACATCGTGATCGTGACTGTCGAGATCGTGAGCACCATTTACATGCCCAGCTACAGACCCTTCTACGCGAATGTGGGGCCATCCATGTAAACACGATGCTCAAACCTGTTGGGTCTACGTGAACGTGGTCGCATGCACGCGGATGCCAAGACCAAATGCCTACCATCCCCCCAACCGGTCTTCCTCTACGCTAACGCGATGCCCATATCGCGAACGCAGAGGCCACAGTTACCCATGACATACGAACGGGTTCTCACCTTTGCGAATGCGAAGAAAAAACACACCTGCCATAAAAATATCCTCCACGGGCGACACTGCCTTGCCGCGACCGCGATGAAGAAAACTAGACACCAGCATCAACAGTCCAAAACAAAGGAGAATGATCTGAAACCCATCTGAAACACACCTGAGGCCCCCGAAATCCGGTCCGATCACACCAACCAATACCAACACATAACACAGATCTACTTGAGGCTACAAATCACATCAAACAATATCAAAACTATAAATCGCACATCAATTCAAGCCTAAGGAACTAATCCAAACTTCAAATTCAGAACTTGCGCCGAACATGCCTAACCAACTCGGAATGATATCAAATTTTGCATGCAAGTCCCAAATGACACAACTAACCTATTCCAACTGCTAGAACCACAATCTGAATCCGATACCATCAAAGTCAACTCTCGATTACACCTATCAATCTTCTAAACCTTCAACTTTTCAACTTTTGCCATATAGAACCAAGTCGACCTAGGAACCTCCAAATTAAAATTCGGACATACAAATAAGTCCAAAATAATTATACGAACCTATTAAAACCATCAAAGCATCATTTTAGGGTCGCCTACATAAAAGTCAAACTCAGGCCAACTCTTACAATTTAAGCATCCAACCTTGGGACACTTAGATTTGCAAGGTTTAGGATGGATTTGATATAATGATTCTGAATTTGGAAGCCTTAAGTTGGAAGAGTAGACCACGGTTTGAACTTTTACGTAAATGATCTCGGAATTGGGATTTGATGGTTTGAATAGGTTTATATGGTGATTCTTGAGTTGAGAGTATGTTCGTATTTGCATTTGTATGTTCCTAGAAGGTTTTGGCCCTATTTGTCAAAAGTTGGGGATTTGACGAATCAAACAGTTCATAAGTTTGACTAGATAGTTGACTTCGATGTTATTGGGCTCCTATTGAGGTTTTTCAAACATTGGATAGGTTCATTTATTTGATTGAAACTCTTATGCAAAAGTTTGGGTGTGATCCGGAATTTCTATGTGTGATTCAGATGCATTTGGAAAAGTTGGAATGTTGGAAAGTTAAGAGAATGATTTGATCTTCAATTCTTGGTTTTGATATTATTTGTGGAGTTACTAGACTTTTTGAAAGTTTTAATTAGGTATACAGACTTGTTGGTATGATCGGACGGGGTCCCGAGGGGCTCATGTTGATTTTGGGCCATTTCGGAGTTGCATGCATTTCTAGTTTTGGTGCATCACACATGTGTTAGGTTGGTCGCTTTTGCGATGTTGGGTTGGAACTTTGTTGGTCGCACCTGCTATGTTAGAGTGAAAATGCAGAGAACACTTATGCAGAGAGGTTGTGCACCTGCGGAGAAGGGTGTCCTGGTTATTCATCGCTTATGCGACATCTTATCTGCAAATACGATATGCGCTAGGTTTTCGTAGAAGCTAACGTCGCTTTTGCGATAAGTTATACACACCTGTTGGGAGTTTTTCTATCGAGGGAGTATTGCAGATGCGAGAAGTGGCTTGCAGAAGCGAGCTCATAAATGCGAGCATATGGTTCACAGAAACGAAATCACTCCCAGCTTATTATATTTTGAGGGTTTGTTCAATTCTTATTATTTTGAGATTTGGAGCTCAGTAAAAGGCTCTTTTGGAGGATATTTTCACTACTACATTGCGGGTAAATAATTTTTACTTCGATTTGATTATATATATTGTCTCCCCGTGGATTTATACTTTACAAGTATGTAATTTTGAAGGAAAATTTGGGGATTTTCCGACATTTTAAGGGGTGTTTTTTGAGGATTTTGCCACCAATTTAGACCCGAATTTGAAAACTAACTATATATTTGGACCCACCAGGTTATGGGTCATCGGGATTTGGTACTGATTCCAAATTTCAATCGCGTGAGACTGAGTTGACTTTTGTTAACTTTTTGAATATTCTTGAAAGATCGAAGCTTTATGGATTGGGATCACTTCCTATAGCATTGTTTGACTTCCTTGGTTGATGATAGATTTGGATTTGCGTGATTATAGGGATAAAATGAGTTTTTTTTACGTGATTTGAGGTTGAAGGCTAGCCTAGATGAGGTAAGTGTCATTCCTAAGCTTGTTGAGGGACAAACCCCTAGGAGATGACATTATTAGACTAATTGGAATGAGTGAAAAGCAATGCATATATGATTGGAGTATGATTTATGATTGGAGTAGTCTTTAGGCTATACAATGCATTGGAGTATGATTTATGATTGTAGTCTTTAGGCTATACAATGCCTTGTTTTGGATAATATGCTTCCTGCTATCATTCTTATTATGTTTGTACGATTATTTGAACCTCTTGAATCATGCTATAGGTCATGTGTAGTTGTTGATTTCATGTTTGAACATGATATTCATTATTGTATGGCGTACTCGCCTAACCTGAGTTGTAACTGTACACTTCGCACATGCATACACCTTAGCTTGCTATTTATTAGTCCATGAGTATGTATTCGATATTTGTGATTGTATACATGTATTCTTGTATATGCTTTCTTTGTTATGGATTGGAATGATAGCATGTGAGTGGTCCGTANCTTCGCACATGCATACACCTTAGCTTGCTATTTATTAGTCCATGAGTATGTATTCGATATTTGTTGATTGTATACATGTATTCTTGTATATGCTTTCTTTGTTATGGATTGGAATGATAGCATGTGAGTGGTCCGTACGGTTTAAGCTATTATAGCACGTGAGTTGTCCGTGTTGTGGTAACGATTATGGAATGTGAGTTGTCCATGCAACGTGTGGATGAGGATCCATCCCCTAGGGTCGTCCTCTCATGTTTCTCCTTGATAACATACATGCGGATTACGGAAAACTTACTAGTGGTTAGATTTTGTGTATCTTCTCTATATACAAACTCCTTGGACGTGTACAAGATTGCACTGCCTATGTTTTGTATATGTTAGCTCTAGAAAGTATATATGCCTTTTATGCATACCTTCTCTATATGCTGCCTTACTTGATGAAATGATTCACGGTACATATATTCTCTATATTTTAGTCCGTGTAACCTGACTTGTTTATTCATGCATATCTTCTCTATATGAAATTGCTGACGATTACTTGATATTTATGCATTATCTTCTCCATATGTTGAGCTGTTAAACTGGTACGATACCTGTGCATATCTTGTCTATATGCAATTGTTGACGTGCTATTTGATATCAAATGTGTATCTTCCCTATATGCTGAATTGTTAGTTGGTTACAATGCTTGTGCATATCTTCTATATGAGCACCGATGGCCTAATCAGGACTTCAAGCTTAGATTTCGATACTGTTGTTGGGTACATGTATATGTTATTGAGCTATAGAGGTTACGTAAAGTGAGTATCCTTGACCTGAAACCTCGTTACTACTTCACCGAGGTTAGTTAGGATACTTACTGAGTATATGAGATTGGTTGTAATCATATCATTCTTCTGCACATTGAGTGCAAATCTTGGAACTAAGCTGTTGTGGATGATGAAGGTTAGCATTGAAGTTGTAACAGTGATTCAGATTGAAGCTACCCCTCATTCCAGGTACTTTTAGAACTTATAATTCTATTTATGTAAACTTCAAATATATGTTTTTATTCTTTGTACTAGCTTTGAAATTTTAATCTTAGTGGCTCATGACTTATAATACCAATCCCTAGGTAATTATATGGGTTTTCATCTTCTTATTTGTTGTTATTGATGATCTTTCATTTGATTTGTATTATTAATTATTAGCCGCTGGGTTAGGTTCCATCACGACTCAGTGCGATTTTGGGTCGTGACAAGTTAGTATTAGAGCTCTAGGTACATAGGTTCTATAAGTCATGAGCAAATGTCTAGTAGAGTCTTGTGGATCGGTATGATGACATCCATACCTATCTATTAGAGGCGACGGAGCATCTAGGAAACTTTACCTTCTTTCTTTCCTTATCGTGTATCCTTGATTCAGTCTGAAGCTTGTATCTTCAGTTTTTTTCAATTCACCCGTATATGATGTTGAACACTCGGTATTAGCTATGCACCGACAAATTGTGATGTCATGGATTAGGTGCAAGATATATTTCTATGTTGTGAAGGTAGGCCAGTAAGGAGGACTTCATGCTAGGATTAGGCCGTAGCTTTGGCTCGGCAGATTCAGTTGTGTGAGTTGGTGATTTCGTGCTCTTATGCCATGCAGTGTCCCTAGGGGTGGGAGTGATGGCTTAATGAGTGGCAAGATAACTATGTGATGAGTAGTATGGGACTGAGGGATACGCTTAGATGGTTTGGATATGACAACAAGAATTCTCTTGGGATGCGAAGGCCTATGGATGCTTGACTATCGTCTCGGCGTGTTGTATAGTCTTAAGATGTTGATGTGGTGGTGAATCTTTTAGTAGTTCATTTGTGGGATGAAGTAGATTCTTATCTTTTAATGACAAGCATAGACTCGGGAAGATTAATTGATTGCATAATGGTTGTGAGCATGGTTCGATCTTAGAAAGATGTCGATTGAGGTTAAGCAAAAGGGTTGTCTCCTGCAAGAGGGTCTGGTGTTGTATGGTTCTTATGAGGTTTCTATGTGAAAATATTTTCTTCTATCCTATAGAATGCATAAGCTACGATTATAGTTCAGATAGTTTGAGGAAGTTGTCACGACCACCACGAGGATGAGTAAGCATTGGCAGATAGTTTGGAGTGTGTTTTGATCAGTACTACATGAGACTATGAGGAACTTAGCTGAGTAACAGTGTCAGACCGTGGCAGTTAAGAAAGAAGTGTATTTTGGGATATCATATGTTATTTTGTGGCTTCAAACCAAGTGGGGGAGTCTACAAATGATGAATGGGTCATTTTAGGCACATGTTGTAATATTTTGGACTAAGGCATGTTTAAGGATCAGTTATGACTTGAAGTGGTTGACTTCGCGGATTTTTCGAGCAAGGGATTTGCTAGATGCATGATGTATTATACTTTATGGGTATATGGAGATCTTGGACTGATTCAATTTTGATATTCATTGTGAATGTATTGTGCAAGGAGAAAGGATTCACTTGGCTACTTAAGGATGAGGTTGCTTCTTAAAGTATTTGTGTTCTAGTGGAGCACAGGTCATTCAGTGCGTATTAGATGTATAACAGAGATTGGAGCAGAGTGAATGACTCTCAAGAAGTTTCTAATAGGTTCAAGATTCATATGTGATATCTAAGGATTACCGAATTTGTATATGGCTAAGACTTGAGACTTGTATTGGATGGTGCCTAGACTTGCAGTATTTCAATATCATAATTGATTCTACATTGCAGTATTAGAGAGTTGAAAGAAACAATATCGAATTCACGGAAGTTCTCTTCAGAGCGGGCATTTTGATTTGAGGTACTATTAGGTGCATGGGAGGGAATAAAGTGGTTTACGAGTCTTAGGATGATGTGATTTCATATTTGGACCACTTGAGATGAGTTTTGATTGAGGTCCATAGTGTACTATAAAAGAGAAGTGTTAGCTTGAAGGCAATTTAAGAGGAGTCAGAAGAAGTTGGGTCATCTTACCAATGGTTTGGATCAGTATAGTAATAGAAGTGATTGGTTCTTTGGCATGACGGGGATTTACAAGTGTTGTTTGACAATACTTTTGGGTTTGGCAGTCTGCGTGACTTGGTTGATTTTGAGAGAACCAGTTCTGATGGTTTGGTTATGTGCAAATGAGTTTTGAAGATTATGCGATGCTTTTGACCATGACTTGCGGTTGATGTCTTCTATGGGAATAGGGAGTTTTCTATGTGGTGTGATTTTTCTCCTAAATTGGATTAAGTGGGAGGTTTTTGGTCGATATAGTGTGTATTCTATTAGTGGTTCAGAGTTCATAATGGGATTCTCGGATTTCCATATAATAGCATGATAGATGCGGTGAACCGTGTGGAACTAGTATTGAATGGGAAAGTTTTCGGTTAAGTTTTAAAAGGAAGGCCATGAGTTCTAGATAGCATAGGAGATTTCAAATGTTTAAGAGGATGCTAACACTATCTTATTTTGCCGTAGAAGGATATATGTTGTAGAAGACGCAATGTATATTGAATTGCAAATGCCTGATTAGTACTACTGGGATTGCATGGTTGGTAACTATTGATGTTTAGGTTTACTACTTGGCACGAAAGATTTATGGGAGTAATTCTCATGAGGTGATTATGTATGCATGGCGTGGAAGTTATTTAGCTGGAAGAGTTAGAGATCGGGTATGGAGATTCTTGTATTCACGAGACTTAGAGATTGGATCTTCTTAGAGGCAGACTATCCCTTTGGTCGCGGAATGTGAACTATGTTAAAGTGTAACACTCCATAAATCTGAATTAGTTGTGGATGCATTAAATGAATATATGGGTGGAAACAATTGTTTTGGAATCAAGACCGAGAGTAAGGTGCATAAAATTCGATAGAATCGACTAAGTTTATGGGAGGTCCGTCTTAGAGCCTTAGACAGTGCAAGGAAATGAAATCTCATAGCCTTACACAGTGCAAGGCCATGAAAACTCACAGCCTTAGACAATGCAAGGCACTATCCAGGGCATTAACCTCAGTGCCCCTGACAGTACAAGGCACTATCCGTGGCATTAACTTTAGCGCCCCTGACAGTGAAAGGCATTGTAGTTTTGGCGCCTCTGATGGCGCCTTGCATAATTATTTTGGGGCCCGTGATGATGCCCCACTCCGACGATGTTTTATGACCTACTTTTATTTCCTCCTCAATTTTGGGATGTGTTCACTTATTTAAAAGCCCTACCTCGTCCTCCACACTCCAAACACGAAAACCTACTCTAGAAAGGGAAGCTCTTAAGAACCTAACTTCCCCAAGGTCCCTCCATCATCCAAGGTAAGTTCTAACAATGATTCTAAGTTAATTTCAATTCTCCAACACCTTATAAACATGGGTAAATCCTTCCAATCATTAGATATTCGATCGAGATACCATTGTTGAGAAACGAAACCCTAGAACTCGAATTCAAGAGGATTGAGCATCAAAAAGGTAGTGTTTATACTCCCTAATCATTTATAGTTGTGAATTGATGGGTTCTTGGGAGAATAATAAATGAGTTTGATAAAGATAACCATATAAACTATGCTAGGGTTTTGGGTTGTTGACTTACGATTGTTATAATCATGTGGGTGATACGACATGTATTAGTTATATCTGTTTGGGATTGTAGAACAACCTAGAAGTAGCAGAATGAGAATTGGGTGAAGAAAACACCATTAATGAGGGCTTTGAGGCTTTACGCCATAAGGTATTTGATAAAATGCCTAAGTGACTAAAATATGAGCATTAGTGCTAATATTGGTTCTTCTTGTTATATATTGCCATAGATTATTGTTAAAAGAGGCGACAAATATTATGATACGCTTAAAAAGGCAAGAGTCAAGGTATCTGAGGCTAACTCTCTATGTTTGCAAATGTTAATGACTCTCCCCACACTACGCTTCTTTTATGACATTACTAGTTGCCTTAGAAATATAGTTAAGCCTAGTTCCTTGAATAGTTGCAGAACTTCTATTCTCTAGCTTCATAATGCGTTCATGACTTTCATTTTGAACGTTATGGGCTCAGTGCGTAATCAATATAAAATTGGTTTTGATGACCATGAGTCTCAATCTAGATTACTCAGCATGTCATAAACAATTAAAGTTCAGTGTTCAAAATCAGTTCAAAAATACATGTCTCAGTGTAGTCCTATTCAGTATTCTAGTATCATATAACTCAATATGATTCAGTATTTCAGCATCACATATTGCAGTATGGTTTTCAGTTCATGAATTCAAATCCCTGAATGTTGAACACCTGTATTTGGGCCGGAGGCCGTAGTTTATGCTTTATGCATGTTTGGGCCTGAGGCGGTAGTTTATGCTTTATGCATTTTTGGGCCTGAGGCCGTAGTTATGTATACATATACTTGGCCTGAGGACGTAGCTTGTGCACATATATATGGGGCTAGAGGCCATAGTTTTTTAAGATAAATAGGTGGTTCATCATTCAGAAGAGGGAGTATTCATATCCTTACTTCCTTTGTTCAGTTATCAGTTATCAGTTTCAGTTTGAGCAGTTATCATTTCAAATATTAGTTCTCAGTTTCAGTTTACAGAGCCATGCCCGACCCTACTTGGTATAAATACACGGAAAATATTATTTTCGGGACTTGGGACCCATTTTAGACCTAAGGAAGCTAAGGAGGAGTTGAAGGAGCAAAAGCAAAAGGATTTCATCATTCCTTCCTCACTCAAGACCCGAGTTTGGATCGAATTTATATTTTCCTATAATTCAATTATACTTGTGATGAATTTCTCTGTGTATATGGAGTAGTTCTCTTTAGGGTTTGATGAATTTGGTGTATTGATGATTGTTTGTGGATTATAACTCAAGTTTTATGTATTGAAGCGTTTTTGTATGATTTAATTGTTGCATCTATATTCACTTGTTCATGTAATCGAGAGAGGCATAACTTGTGATATCTTTGCATTATATTGTCGGTTTAGTTCATTCATTCTTCTTAGTAATCAAAACAGGCTAGTTGAATCATTGATTAAACCTAGTTAGGAGGATAATCGAGAGAGGTTCTCCTAAAGACGAATCCACTATGCATGCTTTCATATCTTCACGTGCTTAAATTGGTTCATCTTGCAAGATTAAGAGTTAATCGAGAAAGGAGTTTTTGCTGAACGTGTGAACTATTAATTGAGTGAATTCGAGAGACTCACTTGAATATTAGAAGTGAATTATCTAAAGTTAGATCCCAAATAATTATCTTGCACCTATCCTATCAAAACCCTATCTTCTCCCATTGATAACCTTCTTTGCTTATTCCTTGCTTCGATTGTCATTAGTCAATAGCTTTAAACTCTTAGTTAACTTTAGTTAGAAATCATATAAATCTCAATTGTTGATCTTCTTGGATAGCAACCAAGCTAGAAACTACGAGAACACTGTTTAAACCCAATCTATGTGGATATAATATTATACTATACTATATTTAATTAGCGAGCATAATTTAGGTTTGTTTTTCGAGCTCGTCAGTGGGCAATGATTTAGAGGTTGACGATTCAAAGCGCTAGGATTCTCGTACCAGTTATTTGGTGAGCCCCAGTTCTTTTGGGGAATTATCATTATTTTACAATCTTTCAGTATTTACAAATAGTTGGTGTTTTCAGTATTTCATTAGAGGCTTCATAGACTAGAGTAACAGTTAGATAGAGTCGCATGATCTTCATGTCAAGTAATGTTGGTTACATATATATTTCTGACTTATGTTAGTATTTTCGCACATTGATTTACATCATTCAGACTTTCAGTATATCAACATATGTTAGTTTATCTTTCGCATTTAGTATGCTATGATATCACATATTGATTCAGTCAGCCAGTTGGTTCACTCGGTCACATGTAGTCAGGCACTGGGTGCTGTGTTACATCCAGGCCCAGGTTCGGGGCGTGACAAAGCTTGGTATCAGAGCAATAGGTTCAAGTGTCCTAGGGAGTCTATGAAGTTGTGTCCAGTGGAGTTTTCTTTATGTGTGTGTTCCGACCACACATATAAATGGTTAACTACTAAGACATTCAAGATTGTCTCATTTCTTTCCACTATTGATCATGCCATGAAGCTTAGAGCAATAGGTGATCTTCTTTTCCTATCGAATTCTAGATGTATCGATTGCCCAAGCGACAAGCAGGAAAAACCCAATGTTCTAGAAAGGATGATTGCCAATTGGAGTATAATTATGGAGTACAAGTTGGCAACAAATGAGACTTGAGAGGATGTTAAAAGTGGGATACAATGGATAGTAGTACATATTAGAGCAAAACTTTATAAGAAAGTACGAACGCAGTTATCATGTTGTATGGTTATCAGTTTACCACAGTTACCAATCATACAGTCTTTTAGTTAGCAGGTTTATGGTTATTCAGTATGCCAATATTCAGTTATACGAATACCAAATCTCCAATTTTCAATGTATCCAAATTCTAGTGACTTCTGAGTATTCAATGATGCATATGGGTGATAAAAGAAATTGTAAGTAACAGTAATTATAGCAAAATATTCGCATGTTTTAGGTCCCGATTAAGACCCAAGACTCGCCGAATGGATGGATAAAGTGATTTATCAGATGATGGTATACTCTCAAGGAAACGTTTGTGTATGATAGTATATCCGTATATGTTTTACCTCACAGAACGATTTCATTTTAATTCTCGAAAATGGCGCTACATGTTGGATGATAATGGTTTAGATATTAGACCCCACAGTGTAATAAGTTAAGAAATTTACCGCAGCGGGAATAGAATTGATCACTATAGTTTTGGACAAAAAAAGAGCCTAAGGGCAAAATACCTAGGAGTTAGAAACATTTGATATACCAAAGATGTGTTTTTCGTACGACTCGTGCATATGGCTAAGAATATATGATATAAGAAATATTGAATTTCAGAGAATGATTTCAAGTTATTCAGATTTATTCAAATCAGAACTAGAAAGTACCACGTTAGTAAGTTACTATTAGACACATCTATTATTGTGAGATAAAAGATATGATAGTTCCCTCTTAGGTTATGTGACTAAGTGTTTACCCCATAAAGTTATAGTACGGTATAATTGTGAAGTGTATATAAAGTTTGGGGTTAGATATTCCAATTTTGTTTAAGACAGATGAAATTTCCCTAAGTTTGATCCATGTACATAGTTCAAAAAAACAAGATAGCATGCGATCGTAGAATAGGGTCGGATAGTGAGTAAAGTTAGGAAAACATCCTTATGCTTCACTTTAGTTATTCAAAGAAGAATAAGAAAACATGATTCTAGCAGGTGGTTATTAAAACAATAGTAATTAAGTCTTGAGTAGATACAATGAATTAGCAATTTCAGCAGATCTAGTAGAGGTGCGATTTGATTTACTTAGATAGGTTAACACTAGTGAGCGGGTATTAGTTTGAAACACCGAATGCATGTTATAACCCAAAGAGTTTAAGTTAAACCCGAAGTACAGTGACAGTGGAAGAAAACAAATCAGCTAGTCAGTAAGAGAACAAACTACAAAAGAATAAGCCTTTAAGAGTTATCGAAAAGGGATTTCCCTACAAGATTGTCAGTGTGAGCATAGTTAAATTATTAAGATTGTGTATGATAGTTGTGAATACATTAGCATTTCATTTATGTGAGTAATTTAGTTTTTCCTAGTAAGGA
The DNA here is from genome assembly GCA_000715115.1 of Nicotiana otophora. Classification (NCBI taxonomy): domain Eukaryota; kingdom Viridiplantae; phylum Streptophyta; class Magnoliopsida; order Solanales; family Solanaceae; genus Nicotiana; species Nicotiana otophora. Next base: position 8,309 of record AWOL01S0001206.1, on the reverse strand, counting down.
AGCTTGCTCAGAAGTAAATTGAAAGATGAGTCATCATTGACATAAAGTGCACAGAATTACAGAAGATAAGGAAAGTTGTTCGGATCCTAACAAAAAGGAAGGATCCGCAAGTACAAGACCTTAACCTTTGGTCTAAGGGGAAGATGTGAAAATCGTCAGTAAGTCTAGATGGAGATTTAAAACCCGCATAGTTAGCATGTGATATAAAATCTATAAAATCATGCCCAGTTATGTATCATGAGGGTAGTGCCCTTGCACGAGACTCTAATTTCAGAGTACTGGTCAAGGACTTAGTTCACAACAATACTATAAGTGTTTTTAGGAAGTAATCTTAAAAATATAAGAAAGTATGGGAAGTATAGCACATGATTGGGGCAGTTAAGGGAACTGTGGTGAAAGAAATTCACCGCTTAGCCAAGCTAGGAGTTCGACTTTCGGACCCTGAAGATGGCAGTATTGTTTTCCAGAAAACACTTGTTCCTCCTTAGTAGCCGAAGTGAAGGAGAAACATTTTGATGATCCCTACTTGTTGTAGTTAAAAGACGGGATTCACAAGCATAAAACGATGGCTTCTGAATAAGGGGGAGATGATGGTACTTTGAGGTATTGTGTGTTCCAAACATAGATGGACTTAGAGAGGGGGGCTCATGTTAGAGCCCATAATTCCAGGTATTCTATCCACCCAGGTTCCCCAAATATGTATCATGATCAAGGAGTTTTATTGGTGGAACAACATCGAAAGGAACGTCGCAGACTTTGTGCACAATTGTTTGAATTGTCAACAAGTGAAAGTCGAGCAGTAGAAAGCCCCCTGTTTTACCATAGAATACACATATCCTTTAGTGGAGATGGTAAATATTGACCTTATAATAAAATTATCTCGCTCAATTTGAAAGCATGAATTGTATGGGAGTAGGTGTAGATCGCCAATTGGTTGGTTCGAAGTTTGCGAAGCAGAGTTGTTAGGACCAGATTTGGTCTATCAAGCTATGGAGAAAGTCAAGTTGATTCAAGAGCATTTGAAGATAGCTCAGAGTCGCCAAAAGTCCTATTCGGATGTACAACGTAGAGACCTAGAGTTTCAAGTTGCTGATTGGGTGTTTCTGAACGTTTTGCCCATGAAAGGTGTTATAAGATTTGGGAAGAAAAGAAAGCTAAGTCCCAGGTACATCAGACCATATAGGATCCTATGAAGGATCGGACAAGTAGATTATGAGTTAGAGTTTCTGCCAGAGTTGGTGGTTGTACAACCAGTATTTCACGTGTCATGTTATAACATTCAAGTTTCCAGTATTCAGATCTCATATCACGACATTTACGTACCAATATTTACATATGATGTTATAAGATTCATGTCAGTTTAGAACTCAGAAACTCATGTCAATCCAATACTCAGATATTCATGTCATCTTAGCACTCAGATATCGATGCTAGTTTAGTAATTAGATATTCATATCAGTTCAGTACTCAAATATTTGTGCCAGTTCAATATTCGTATATCCACGTTAGTTCAGAATTCATGTATCCATGAGAGACCAATATTCACGTATATGTTTCATGTTATGTGTCTTATGATGCCTTGTGAGGCTTGTGCTATGCTCTGTTAGCTGGCAGGTGTTTTGGATAAATGTTGAGGGTAGCTAACCTTCTTATTCAGACCTTATATTCTAATCTCCATGTCTTTCAGTATTCAGTTAGTTTAGTAGCCATTCAGTTCAATACCTATTCAGTTCTATATTTCAGTAGTTTAGTAATTGTGTATTCATTCAGTTTTATATGCACGTGTTCATGACATTTCAGTGTTCACATGTTTCCATCAGTCCAGTTTAAAGTACAAAGTTAGTCATAGATACAATCAGGACAATCATTCGAGGACGAAAAATCCCAAGGGGGAGATAATGTAACACTCCGTAAATCTGAATTAGTTGTGGATGCATTAAATGAGTATTAATGTGACCTTTTAACATGTGAAGTCCTATCGGGATGAGTATGGGTGGAAATAGTTATTTTGGAATCAAGACCGAGAGTGAGGTGCACAAAATTTAATAGAATCGACTACGTTTATGGGAGTTCCGCCTTACAGCATTAGACAGTGCAAGGCCATGAAATCTCATAGCCTTGGACAGTGCAACTCCATGACAACTCACAGCCTTAGACAGTGCAAGGAACTGTCTAGGGCATTAACCTCAGTGCCCCTGACAGTGCAAGGCATTAACCTTAGCACCCCTGACAGTGAAAGGCACTATAGTTTTGGTGCCTCTGATGGTGCCTTGCACAGTTATGTTGGTGCCCGTGACGATGCCCCGCGCTGACGATGTTTATCCGACCTACTTTTATTTCCTTCTTAATTTTGGGACGTGTTCACTTATTTAAAATCCCTACCTCGTCCCCCGCACCCCAAACATAAAAACCTACTCTAGAAAGGGATGCTCTCTAGAACCTAACTTCCCCCCAAGGTCCCTCCATCATCCAAGGTAAGTTCTAACGATGATTTTAAGTAAATTTCAATTCTCCAACACCTTATTAACATGGGTAAATCCTTCCAATCATTAGATATTCTATCGAGACACCATTGTTGAAAAACGAAACCCTAAAACTCGAATTCAAGAGGATTGAACATCAAAAAGGTGATGTTTCTACTCCCTAATCATTTATAGCTGTGAATTGATGAGTTCTTTGGAGAATAGTAAATGGGTTTGATAAAGATAACCATATGAACTATGCTAGGGTTTTGGGTTGTTGACTTAAGATTGTTATAATAATGTGGGTGATGATAAATGGTATTAGTTATATCTATTTGGGATTGTAGAACCACCTAGAAGTAGTAGAATGAGAATTGGGTGAAGAAAACACCATTAATGATAGCTATGAGTCTTTACACCATAAGGTGTTTGATAAAATACCTAAGTGACAAAAATATGAGCATTAGTGCTAATATTGGTTCTTCTTGTTATATATTGCCATAGATTATTGTTAAAAGAGGCGATGAACATTGTGATATGTTTAAAAAGGCCAGAGTCAATGTATGTGAGGCTAACTCTCTATGTTTGGGAATGTTAATGACTCTCCCCATACTACGTTTCTTTTACGACGTTACTAATTGCCTCCGAAATATAGTTAAGCTTAGTTTCTTGAATAGTTGCAGAACTTCTATTCTCTAGAATCATTACTCGTTCATGACTTTCATTCTGAATGTTATGAGCTCAGTGTGTAATCAATATAAACTTGTGTTGGATGCCCATGAGTCTCAGTCAAGATTATTCAGCATGCCATAAACAATTAAAGTTCTAGTGTTCATAACCAGTTCAAGAATACATGTCTCAGTCTAGTCCTATTCAATATTATAGTATCATGTAACTCAATATGATTCAATATTTCAACATCACATATTGCAATATGATTCTCAGTTCATGAATTTAAATCTCTGAATGTTGAACACCTGTATTTGGGCTTGAGGCCGTAGTTTATGCTTTATGCATGTTTGGGCCTGAGGCTATAGTTTATGATTTATGAAGTTTTGGGTCTGAGGCCGTAGTTATGTATACATATACTTGGGCCTGAGGCTGTAGATTGTGCATATATATATTGGGCCAAAGGCCATAGTTTATTAACATAAAGAGGTGGTTCATCATTCAGAAGAGGGAGTATTCATATCGTTACTTCTCTTGTTCAGTTATCAGTTATCAGTTAACATTTCAGTTATCAGTTATCATTTCAGTTATTAGTTCTATGTTAACACTACAAAAAAATAGCGTTTAGCGACGGACGTATTCTGTCGCTATACATGTTATTTCCGTCGCTAACACAGTTTAGCGACGGATTCAAGTTGGTCTCTAAAATGCTCGTAGCGACGAACAATACAAAACTGTCGCAGCTCTAGCGATGAATTAGCGACACAATATATCCGTAGCCACGTTTAGCGACCAAAACATCTGTCGCTATTTTGCTTGGTTTCGTCGCTATTTTGACTAATTTTGTCGCTATAATTCATAACAAAATTCATCGTTTGTTCTTATTAGCAACGATAGAATCCGTCGCTAGTTCTTCCTGGTTTAAGCGATAAAAATCTTTTGTCGCCAATCCGTCGCAATATTTAATTTAATGCGTTAATTTTAGCTACAAAAACTATTGTCGCTAATTTTTTAAATTATTTATTTATTTATTATTTTAAATGTACCCTGTTCAAGCATATTACATAAATGCTATTAAATACACTTAACTAAAAGTGACTGATATTAATATAAACTAACATTCAACAAGGTCCAAAATATATAACATAATGTATATAATTGTATCGTTAAATATAAAACATCCACAAGCACCAACAATAAAGTCTAAACAAAATAGGGTAACTATGCGAGGTCGGAGAGTCATGGTCATCGTTAGAACCCAATGCATGAACCTCATCAATGTTAGCAGCAACAGAAGAGGTAGGAATTGTAGGTGCCACATCTGATGGGTAGTTGGTAAGATCAATATTTGGCGGATGCGATGGTAAAGAAACTAATTCACGTACCCGCTCAACGATTACACGAACTATATGATCTGTCAGTACATGAATCAACCATGTCACTAACTCATCCATATTCCCTATCGGTGTTGATTGAGCATTTGAAGGTGTTGTTGAGGATGTTGCATCAGATCCAAAAGAGTCATGAAGATTCGGCCCGTAGTAGCATTTTGCTTGATATCCAAGACCATATACTCTTCTTTTCTTTTCTCCTCCCGCAACTTCGTAATATACTTTATACTGATCAATACCAGATTGACTCTGTGTTTGTTGCTATAATATTTTCTAATATTTTTCCTGTAGAAGAGTTAATAATTAGTGAAATTGAAACATTAAAGAATATTGAGTATTCAATTTACAAAATGAAAAAAAGATATGAACGTAAAGTCAATAAAATTATTTAAAAAGTTGACTTACATGTACAATTCGGGATTTCTCACCAACAAAAGATTTTCTATCATTACCATGTGTATTCAATTCAAAAGATTGGCGAAAAGGCGTTTGTAAAAAAATAATATTGAAAAATAACATAGAGAAAAGGAAGCAACTTAAGTAGAACAGAGAAACTAAACACTAAACAAGTTCCCACCTTCAAAATATTGTTAGTTTAAGGAAGCACCTGGAGAGAATATTTTAATTTGTTTCTTGAACTTCCATGTAAATTAAAGACTCTCCAAACCTCATTAGTGACGTAGCTAGATTTAGATTGCAGAGAAGTCTCCAAACTGGTTTTGAAGCTCGCAATCTCAACTCCTACCTCCGAAATCAACTCCAATGTGGGCAAAGTATTTAGAGCAAGACAACTTAAAAGACATAAGAACTTTTTTCTTTCTACTAGCTGAGGATAATGACAGCAAATTGATAAAGATAGTAAGGAGAGAAGCTTAAGGTTCTTATTGGCTCAGTTGGATCCAAGCGCAATAAGGTGCCTTATGTTAAAGCGCTTCTCAACTTTCTAAATCAACATTCTAACTTGTCAAACACGATACTATGGACTTCAACAACCACTTGTGTTGCTGCACTTTATGTTGCTGCTGATGTTCCAACAGAATTAGGAGAATGAAAACAGTATAAGGTTATTATAAAGTATCTCCAAATTTGATTGCAAATATGCTACTTTAATGACATTTTAGGGGTATTATCACTTTTAACCCGCGCCAAAAATTATTTATATTTGGTAGCCAAAAAAATATATAAAATTTATATAATTTTTGTATATAAAATATAGAATATATATATATATATATATATATAAATGTGAAATGCTTTAAGCCCAAAAACTTCGCTTAGCTCTCTTGTAGGACATACTATTTATATATTTAATATTTTTTCCCTCTTGAAATGCTTAAAACTAAATCTCTGTTTCTAATATCTACCTACAACATACAAGCGATGTATAAAAAGATATAGACACCTGCATACATTAAATATATTTATATATTATATATGCATTTCTAAACTTCGATGAGATGATCTTGCTGGGTAGTTTCATACGTTTTCGAGTGTATAATAGTTTTAAATTAATGTTTTGTAAGGAGTAGATATTACTCACTATTGAAACGTTTGTGTTACTATAAAATTGGGGATAAATTTTTTTCAATAATATTATTTTACCTCATTATTGAAAATTAGTATCTAATAATATCTGTGTACCTCATAAAATAAATATAATATAATTACAGTAATATTACCTAATATTTTTCTTTTGTGATGATTGATAGGGAATAACGTGCAACGCACGTTCGTAGAGACTAGTATAAAAATAAAGAAGGATATGATAGAATGCATATCTAACTGTATTATTCATCTAAAATTTATTAGCAAACAACATGTTCAATCACTTTCTTTCTATGCAAAGCCAATCTGCTAGATATTATTACAGGTAGTTTATGGCTACATGTCCCCTTCTCTTAATTTAAAAAATTGCATATAATCTTGAAGCAGAGTAAAAACTTAAGTTCAAAAGTTTCCTCCTGTTTAATTTTATAAGGAATGGACATAGCTTTCAGATATGAACATCACTATAACATAACATGAAACAATCCGAATAAGAGCAAAGAGAAATAAACGGTAAGGAACTCGCCTTTCTTCAGGAAACAATCAGTTGTGAAGTTTTTGTTCTTCAGCTGAGTGTTTACATCAGCTAAAAGGAACTCGCCTTTCTTCACACCAGATGAGGTAATGGCTTGAAAAGTGAGACAGAACAACAATACATTTATTTATGAACTTTAACCATCATTTAATAATAGTACTCATTGTAGAAATACCGTCGAGATAGCTAACAAAGATTTTCAAAGTGTGATCTGTCTTTCACTTCCACTGAAAAATCCTAAAGGAATATTTCTAAAAATTTGCATTCAATCTCATCATGTTTATGAGATAAACATAATAATTTTAGATACAATATCTAACTTGAAAGAGACTGAGTAAATGTGTATCAACAAGCCATTGAAGCATGAAAATCATATCAATTTAATCTAAAATAATCAGAACAATAAAAGATTACAAAAAATATAACTAAACACAAGCCATAAATAGAAGCTCAAATAATAACTCTGACAATATAGAGCACCTTTTAACACTCCATTCTATGAACATACTCAAAAATTAAAAAATAAAATAGAGGATTGACATAGTTAATTGATTGACGGATTAATTTTTTTAATATCATAACTACTGAAAGATATAAAATTGAAGCATACTTACAGGACCGGTAGAACCAAATCAAGAAAATAGAAGGAAGTATAAATTTACCTTATATATCACATAGCCTAAATCTAACTTAGAACTGAACTAGGATCTAAATTAACAAAGAAAGCAGAACCAAAACAATCAGCATAATTAAAAGAAAGCATCGTTAAAAGTAAATAAAGCAGATCTAAATTAACAAATAAATTTACCTTCTATATATACCATATCTAAAAGATTAAAGCAGCATTATTACATTATAAAATAAAAAGCATCGTTAAAAGTAAATAAGTTGCTATCAAATTTAACAAAATTGCTAGAACCAAAAAGTATTTCAACACATCCATACAAAACCTACAACTCAATCCTAAAATAGCTGGGGTACACTATGTAATCCTCCAAATCGAAAGATTAGAAAAGAGAATACTAGATCCAGAAGGTTAAAACAGTATTCAAAGCAGCCATCAAATTCTGTACAAGTGGTAGAACTAAAAAGTGTATATAAAACCAAAAGACAGTGAAAAAAAGTAATCTTGAACTCACCAAAAGACTCATTTGAAGAAACCAGTCAAACCCATTTGATGGCATGTTCAAAAAAATCAGGAATAGCTATGAGCCAGCAAAATTAGAAAAAGTAATCAGGAATGCATGCTAATTTGAATTTCTCGGCAGTTTCAGAAGCTATAAAGCAAAAACGTTTTCCCAATTTCGAAATTTCTTCTATTCTCCATTGGATATCTATGTTCCCATTGTATATGAGCCTTAGATTCACGCCCAATGTGTTGTATTGGAAGCAAGAATCTCACATTATTGAAGATGAGAGAATGTGGGCGAGTTTGATAGAGAGAGANAATTTGAATTTCTCGACAGTTTCAGAAGTTATAAAGCAAAAACGTTTTCCCAATTTCGAAATTGCTTCTATTCTCCATTGGATATCTATGTTCCCATTGTATATGAGCCTTAGATTTACGCCCAATGTGTTGTATTGGAAGCAAGAATCTCACATTATTGAAGATGAGAGAATGTGGGCGAGTTTGATAGAGAGAGCGAATGTGAATCTGTAAGTAGATTTGTGCCCTAGATAAACTTTACTTTTAAAACGACACAGCGA
>AWOL01S0001202.1:21760-39926 GCA_000715115.1 Nicotiana otophora | reverse complement strand
TCCAGTTCCTTCAGAACTTCCATCTTCCAGTGGTATTCTGGCTACTCCCAGGTCTCAGGTTGCCCATTATGCACCGCCACTATCTAGTGCACCTCTAGCATGGGGTGCTTTTAGCAGCCATGTCCTCCGATAGCTTGTTTTAAGTGTGGTAATACTCGTCATTTGGTAAGGGACATCCTCTGACTCAAGATGGGTACACCTCTACATACTACTCAAGCTCCACTTATTCCACAGGGTCCCCATGGTTACCGCACCAGTTGCTCTCGGGTTGCACGCTGCAAAGAGTCTCATGGCTAATTATTTGGGATCGGGCTACACGCCGCAGTGACATAACATTGGCAAAGGAGCCCTTCCGGATCTATACACCCCCAGTAAGCGCAGGTACATATTGAGTATGAGTGTTGAGAGTTGAGAGCCGAGTGATTGAGCTATTGAGAAAGGTTGAGTGACTATTTTCCTGAGAGGCTGTACTTGCTTTCATTTGTTGTTGCACTTAGCTGCTATATGTCACTGTTTTGAAACTCCTGGAAGATATTGTATCCGATTTTATTTGAACTTGGTAATGTACAAACGGATTTGACTTAAATTGCCGGATTTGAAAGCTTGTCTACTTTCTTGCTGAGATTTCTAAAAATGAACTACAATTGTGTAGCTCGTCACTATCTTCCAGTTCCTTATTTATTATTGTTACGTACTAAGTTGGTTGTACTCTGCTATACTCTACACTTTGTGTGCAGATCCAAGTGTTCTCGGTCATAGCGAGCAATGATATTTGAGCAGTTGATCCCTAAGACTATCGAGGAAGCTGCATGGCATTCGTAGGACTTAGCTCTCCTACATTATCATTATTGCATTTCAGTTCTTATTCCTTAAACATTGTATTAGATTGTTCCTGCTATAGACCCTCATGTACTCAATGACTCCCCGGTTTTGGGATAGATTGTATTGTGTAGCGGGTTTATTTCTGTTCCAAAAAGGTTTTCTTAAATATTAATTGCTTCCATCTAAAGTTTCAAAGCTTTTAGTGTTAAGATAGTTGAGTAGTGGCTTGTCTAGTACTACGATAGGTGCTACCATGACGGTTGGTTTTTGGGTCGTGACAAGTTAGTATCAGAGCCTAGGTTACATAGGTGTCACGAGTCATGAGCAGGTTTAGTAGAGTCTTACGAATCGGTATAGAGACATCTGTACTTATCTTCGAGAGGCTGTCGAACCCTTAGGAAACTCCAAATTATTGAATTCTTGTCATGCGAATTTGTTGATTCTGGTAACTAAACTTTTGTTATTCTATTCTCTCATAGATGGTGAGGACACATACTACTGGGCAGGGTGGACAACCACCAATACCACCAGTCAGGGCCGCGAGAGGCCGAGGTCACGGTAGAGGTCGCGGTAGGGGCAGAGGTGCAACTTGCACAACAGCTAGGGCAGCACCTGTAGATACACCAGTTGCCCTAATTTTGGAGCAGGTTCTAGTTGTGGAAAAGCCTGTGGGAACAGCTCAGGCACCGCTTGTGCCCATTGTGATTCCAGGCCTTCAGGAGGCCTTAGCTCAGATTCTAACAATTTACACTGGCCTTGCTCAGGTGGTTTCGGCTCAGGCCGCACCTTCCACTTCTCAGGACGGGGGAGGTACTCATACCCCTATTCCCATACTCCATATCACGTAGTACAAGGACTTCAAATACCGGGGGCACTACCAGCCCAGCCGGTTGCAACTGCTCAGGACCATGTGGTTCATGTTATGTCTGATGATGAGCAGCAGAGATTGGGGAGGTTTGGGAGACTCCAGCCTCCATCGTTAAGTGGTACAGAGGCGGAGAATGCCCAGGGTTTCTTGGACAAGTGTTAGAGGATTCTCCATACAGCAGGTATTCTAGAGACCAGTGGGGTCTCGTTCATTACTTTTCAGTTCTCTGGGGTTGCCTTCAGTTGGTGGGAGGCTTAGGAGACGCGTAGGCCGGTTGGTGCAGCACCCCTTACATGAGAGGAGCTGCACAGGCAGTTCGAGCAGCTTTGTTAGGGTGATATGTCTGTGACGCAGTACGAGATGAGGTTTTATGAGTTAGCCCGTCATGTAGTCTGGTTGGTTCCCATAGATAAGGAGAGGATAAGGAGGTTCATTGATGGCCTCACATTTCAGCTGCGATTGTTGATGACTAGAAAGGGTGTTTGGTGCTACTTTTGATGAGGTTGTCGACATTGCCCCTGAGATAGAGATGGTCCGTAATCAGGAGCGGGTTAAGAGGGAGGCCAAGAGGCCTCGGGGACAGGGTGGATTCAGCGGTGTTCCTTCTGGGGGTCAGTTCTACCACGGCAGGGGTCGTCCTTACAGGCATGCTTAGACAGCTTGCCCAGTTCTCCGTGGTGCATCATCTGGCCATGGTTCACACAATTATCAGCAGGGTCACTCATCTCTCAGTGCCCTTCCAGCTCAGAGTTTGTCCCGTTCTCCATCGGGTCAGGGCTCGTCTATGAGTGTGGAGAGTTTGGCCATATCAGGAGATATTGTCCCCGCCGTACGGGAGGTCTGGCTCAGTAGTAGAGCGAGACTATGACTTTTGCACCATTTACATCACCACCCACTCAGCCAGCTCGGGGTGGGGCCTAGTCATCTAGAGATCACCCTAGAGGCGGAGGCCGATCAGGTGGCGGTCAGGCCCGATTTTATGCTCTTCCCACCAGACCAGAAGCCATTGCTTCTGATTCAGTGATCACAGGTATTGTCTCAGTCTGCCACAGGGATGCCTCTGTATTATTTGACCATGGTTCCACTTATTCATATGTGTCATCATATTTTTCCCATTATCTGGATATGCCCCATGAGTCTCTAGTTTCATTTGTTCGTATATCTACGCCGGTAGGAGATACTATTGTTGGACTAGGTATGCCGGTTGTGTATAGTAACTATTGGAGGATTGGAGACCAAAGTTGACCTCTTGTTACTTAGTATGGTTGATTTTGATGTGATCTTGGGGTATGGATTGGCTGTCCCCATGTCATGCTATTCTGGATTTCCACGCTAAGACCATGACATTAGCGATGCAGGGGTTGCCACGGATTGAGTGGCAAAGTTCTCTAGAGTATTTTCTCAGTAGAGTGATTTTGTACATGAAGGCTCAGCGAATGGTTGAGAAGGGTTATCTATCTTACTTGCCCTTTGTGAAGGATATTAGTGCAGAGACCCCTACTATTGATTCTATTCCAGTGGTGCGAGATTGTTCAGATGTGTTTCCTGCAGACCTGTCGGGCATGCCACCTGACAGGGATATTGACTTTGGCATTAACTTGGAGCTGGGCACTCAGCCCATTTCTATTCTTCCGTACCGTATGGCACCAGCTGAGTTGAAGGAGCTGAAGGAGCAGCTTGAGGAACTCCTTGACAATGGGTTTATTAGGACTAGTGTCTCACCTTGGGGTGCACCTGTTCTGTTTGTGAAGAAGAGGGATGGTACTATGAGAATATGCATTGATTATAGGCAGTTGAACAAGGTCACAAACAAGAACAAGTATCCTTTGTCGCACATTGATGACCTATTTTACCAGCTTCAGGGAGAGAGTGTGTTCTCCAAGATTGATTTGAGGTTTGGGTATCACCAGTTGAAGATTCGGGACTCTATATTCGTAAGATAGATTTCAGGACCCGTTATGGTCATTATGAGTTCTTTGTGATGTCTTCTGGGCTGACCAACACCCCAGCAGCGTTCATGCATACGATGGATAGTATATTTCAGCCTTATTTAGACTCATTTATTATTGTGTTCATTGACGATATCCTGGTGTACTCTCATAGTCAGGAGGAGCACGCCCAACACTTGATGGTTGTGTTGCAGCGAGTGAGGGAGGAGAAGCTTTATACCAAGTTCTCCAAGTGTAAGTTTTGGCTCAGGTCAGTGGCATCCTTGGGACACGTGGTGTCTAGTGAGGGTATTCAGGTGGATCTGAAGAAGATAGAGGCGGTACAGAGTTGGACCAGACCATCCTCAGCTACAGAGATTAGGAGCTTTCTTGGCTTGGCCGGTTATTATCGTCACTTTGTGGAGGGTTTCTCATCTATCGCATCGCCCTTGACCAAGTTGACCCAAAAGGGTGCTCCTTTACAGTGGTTGGATGACTATGAGGAGAGCTTTCAGAAGCTCAAGACTGCCTTGACCACAACTCCAAAACAGGCTCTTATACAATGTATTGTGATGCTTCTCGGATCGGCATTAGGTGTGTGTTGATGCAGGAGGGTAGACTAATTGCTTATGCTTCGCACCAGTTGAAGCCTTATGAGAAGAACTACCATGTTCATGATTTGGATCTAGTTTCCATCGTTCATGCATTGATGATTTGGAGGCATTATCTCTATGGTGTGTCTTGCGAAGTGTTTACGGATCATCGGAGCTTCCAGCACTAGTTCAAATAGAAGGATCTCAATCTGAGGTATAGAAGATGGTTGGAGCTACCAAAGGACTATGACATCACTATTCTACATCATCCAGGGATGGCCAATATGGTGGCCGATCCCTTGAGTAGGAAGGCAGTGAGTATGGGTAGTCTTGCTTTTCTTCCCATTGAAGAGAGACCTCTTGTAGTTGATGTTCATCTTTGGCCAACTGGTTCGTGAGATTGACGATTTCAGAGCCCAGTCGTGTCACGCTTGTGTGGTTTCTCTGTCTTCCTTATTTGATCGCATTAGAGAGCACAAGTATGATGATCCTCATTTGCTTGTCCTCAAGGAAAGGGTTCAACACGGTGATACCAGAGATGTGACTATTGGGGATGATGGGTATTGAGGATGCAGGGTTGGATTTGTGTGCCTAATGTGGATGGACTACATGAGTTAATTCTTGAAGAGGCCCACAGTTTGCGGTATTCCATTCATCCGGGTGCCATAAAAATGTATCAGGACTTGAGGCAGCACTATTGGTGGAGGAGGATGAAGAAGGACATAGTGGGGTTTGTAGCTCGATGCCTTAACTGTCACCAGGTAAACTATGAGCATCAGAGACCCGGTGGCTTGCTTTAGAGGATAGAGATTCCATAGTGGAAGTGGGAGTAGATCACCATGGATTTCATAGTTGGCCTCCCACGGACTTCGAGGAAGTTTGATGCTATTTGAATGATTGTGGATCCGCGGACCAAGTTTGCGTATTTCATTCCAATGGGCACCACTTATTCTTCAGAGCAACTGGCTGAGATTTACATCCGAGAGATTGTCTGCCTTCACGGTGTGCCGGTTTCCATTATTTCAGATAGAGGCACGCAGTTTACATCGTAGTTTTGGAGAGTCGTGCAGCGAGAGTTGGGCACTCAGGTGCAGTTGAGTACATCATTTTACCCTCAGACGGACTGGTAGTCCGAGCTCACTATTCAGATATTGGAGGATATGCTACGTGCATGTGTCATTGATTTTGGGGGTTCATGGGACCCGTTTCTACGTCTCGCGAAGTTTGCTTACAAAAATATTTATCAGTCGAGCATCCAGATGGACCCGTATGAGGCTTTGTATGAGAGGCGGTGTAGATCTCCGGTGGGTTGGTTTGAGCTCGGTGAGGCTTGGCTGTTAGGTATAGACTTAGTTCAGGATGCATTGGACAAGGTTAAATTGATTCAGCAGCGGCTTCACACGACGCAGTCTAGAGAGAAGAGCTATGCCGACATGAAGGTCCATGATGTGTCTTACATGGTTTGGGAGAAGGTTCTGTGGAAGTTTTCACCCACGAAGGGTGTTATGCGGTTCGGGAAGAAGGGCAAGTTGAGCCCTCGGTTCATTGGGTCATTTGAGGTACTTCAGAGGATTGGGGAGATGGCTTACAAGCTTTTCTTGCCACCTAGCTTGTCGAGTGGGCATCCAGTATTTTATGTTTCCATGCTCCGAAAGTATGTTGGCGACCCGTCTCATGAATTGGATTTCAGCACAATTCAGTTGGGTGGTGATTTGACTTATGATGTGGAGCCGGTGGCTATTCTAGGTCTATAGGTTTGAAAGTTGAGTTCAAAGGATATATCTACAATGAAGGTGCAGTGGAGAGGTCAACCCCTTGAGGAGGCTACTGGGGAGACCGAGCGGAAGATGCGGAGCAGATATCCACGCCTATTTGAGACTCCAAGTATGTTTCTAGACCCGTTCGAGGACAAACATTGGTTTAAGAGGTGGAGGATGTAATGACTCGGCCAGTCGTTTCAAGAGTTGTAGACCCGTTCCCTTTTTCTGCTCATTTTGTGCTTCACTGTTGTTTTATGACTTATGGGGTAGTTGGTTCGGGTCCGGAAGGATTCAGGGTGAAGTGAGGAACTTAGTCTCTTAATTGCAAGCTTAAGTTGGAAAAGTCGACCGGATGTCGACTTATGTGTAAACGACCTCGGATTGGAATTTTCATAGTTCTATTAGCTCCGTTGGGTGATTCCGGGCTTAGGAGCATGTCCGGATTGTGATTTGGAGGTCGGGAGTAGAATTATGCTTGAAATGGCGAAAGTCGAAATTTTGGAAAGTTTGACTGGGAGTGGACTTTTTGATATCGGGGTCGGATTCAATTTCTGGAAGTTGGAGTAGGTTCGTGGTGTCATTTATGACTTGTGTACAAAATTTGAGATCAATCGGACGTGATTTGATAGGTTTCGACGTCGTTTGTAGAATTTGAAAATTTCAAAGTTCATTAGGCTTGAATCCGTATGTAATTCATGTTTTTGATATTGTTTGAGGTTATTTGAGGGTTCAACTAATTCGTATTGGGATATAATACTTGTTGGTATGTTTTGTTGAGGTCCGGGGGACTCGGGTTGATTTTGGGTGGTTAACGGTCCAAGGTTTGAAGTTGAAGAATTGATGAAGGTTTGCAACTGCTAGTGTAATTGCACCTGTATATTGGGTACCGCATATGCGAGCTCGCAGAAGCAAGAAAAGGGACCGCAGAAGCGGCCAGGAAGGATTTGGGCGGAGGCCGCAAATGCGGCATGTGGGCACAGTAGCGCTTTCGCAGAAGCGGGCGGACGATCGCAGGTGCGGGCAGGAACGCAAGTGAGATGGAACTTTCCGCACTTACGAAGGCACAAATGCTGTCCAAGGCTCGCAGAAGCGGTGGCAGCTGGGCTAAGTGACTTCCGCAGATGCAGAAAAATGGCCGTAAGTGCGAAGGTGCCTGGGCAGAATGTTTAAAAATGAGAGTTTCACGATTTTAGCTTCATTTCAACCATTTGAGCTCGAATTTTGGAGATTTTGAGAGGGCTTTTCAAGTGGAATTTTTGAGGTAAGTTCCTTGTGTCCATTTTCCTTCAATGATTACATTTCCCCACTGAGGTGAAATTTGGGGGTTTGAGGCTAGGGAGTTGGAGAGTTAATTTTGAGGAATTGAATGGCCATTTGATGTCGGATTTTGATAAATTTGGTATGGTTAGACTCGTGAGTAAATGGACTTTCGCGTTTTGTGACTTTTGTCGAATTTCGAGACGCGGGCCTAGGGGCCGGGTTTGGACCAATTTCAGATTTTGGCTTATAATTTGTATTTGTGGTATGGAATTAATTCCTTTAGCCGTATTGATTGTATTGTATTGCTTGTGGCTAGATTCGGGATGTTTGGAGGCCGATTCGTGAAGCAAGGGCATTGTAGATTAGAGTTTTGGCTCGGATTGAGGTAAGTAATAGTTTTAAATCTAGTCCTGAGTGTATGAAACCCCAGATTTTATTGTTGTATGATTATTTGGTGGTGACGCACATGCTAGGTGACGGGCGTGTGGGCATGCACCGTAGGAATTGTGACTTGGTCCATTCCGTGGAACTGTAAAGTTGAATAACTTTTTGTTCTCTATATGCTCTCCATGTGTTATAGAAATTTGACTACAAATCATGTTAGGAGTCATGCTTAGGCTATGTGATTACACTGTTGGGACCAGCAGAGGTCGTGTACTCGCTGAATTAATTTCTAATTGCTGTTTTGTATGCAGTCACGATTTACTTGCGTATCATATCTCAGTCTCTTCTTGTTTCTTGCTGATACATTATATTATCATTGTTTGGGCTGATTTTTATGATTTCTGAGAGCTCGAGAGATTGGTGACTGAGTTAGGGCCTGAGTGCCGAGCTGTGAGCTATATGTATATATATGAATTGGGTTACACGCCGCAACGAGCCTTAGGGATGTATATATATATGGATTGGGTTGCACGCTGCAACGAGCCTCATTGCGATTTATATGGGATCGGGTTGCATGCCACAACGACCTAGCGCTTGGGCTGAAGGAGCCCCTCCGGAGTCTGTACACCCCTAGTGAATACAAGTACATATTGAGTGTGAGTGTTGAGAGCTGAGATTGTATCCGGTTTTACTTGAACTTGGTAATGTATAAACTGATTTGACTTAAATTGCCGGATTTGAAAGCATGTCTACTTTCTTGCTGAGATTACTGAAAACAACTATAATTGTGTAGCTCGTCACTATCTTTCAGTTCCTTATTTATTATTGTTACTTAGTGAGTTGGTTGTACTCATGCTACATCCTGCACTTCGTGTGTAGATCCAGGTGTTTCCGGTCATAGCGGGCGTTGATATTTGAACAGCTGATCCCGGAGACTATCGAGGTAGCTGCTTGGCATTCGTAGGCCTTGGCTCTCCTTCATTATCTTTATCGCATTTCAGTTCTTATTCCTTAGACATTTTATTAGACTGTTCCTTATATAGACGCTCATGTACTCGATGACTCCCCGGTTTTGGGATAGATTGTATTGTGTAGCGGGTTTATTTCTGTTCCAAAAAGGTTTTCTTAAATATTAGTTGCTTCCGTCTAAAATTTCAAAGCTTTTACTATGTTAAGATAGTTGAGTAGTGGCTTGCCTAGTACTACGATAGGCGCCATCACGACGGTCGATTTTTGGGTCGTGACACTTAAACATATTGACTTTTTTCCACTAAGGGAGCATAGTGATTTGCAATTGAAATTTGAATTCAAATCATAAGGATTAGATACAATAACCATACTTGAAACATTTCCCAAATGAGAGTAATATAACAAGGTAAATTGGAACATGATTTGAGTACATTTGCATTTGGGTAAATCAATCATTAGAAGCAATTCGGAACATCAAAAGTCGGAACTTGAACATACCATTCTCCGACTTTATAAGGAGTTTGTGTAATTCGATTCTACGAAAGGTGTTTAGCCAACATACCTCGATTGAGCTTTCCTTAGAGTTACTACAATATTCTGATAATCTTAGCAACTTCAATATATTGAAACATGATAAAATTGAACCATTATTAGTAAGGTATTCATAGTTTAGGTGTAGGAATTTCATCAAACTAATAGCATGCAAGTTCGGCTACAAGGTTTTATTGTACAATTCTTTCGGGCCACAACTAATTTCAAAAAAACAATTTACCTATTATAGTTCAACAACCTCCATATCACCTCCATAGATACATTCATGCCCAATGACACACACCCAAATCAAGAGCCACACTTCACATTCATCTCATACACCACAAATTTTGAAATAGAGGGCTTATGGCTTCCGATCACCATCCTATAAGCCCCAAAATGATAAAATCCATACTTAAACCCATTAAAACATTGCATGGAATCTTAAGGGCAAGAACTAGCCCGATTGCTTGAAGACCCAGTGATTAGCTTCCTTAAATCTTCAATATTGAGCAAGAACTAATGAGTAGGATGGTTCGAGCTTCCTTGCTCTCTCTCTCTCTCCAGCATGTTTTTCCCTTCTACAAATGAGCCGATTCTCACTCAAAACGACCCCCTTAAGGCTTATATCAAAATAGTGTCGGGTTAAGAAATTCTCAAAAATGCCCCCACGAATCAAATCCGCGATCGGGGAATGCGTCGCATAAGGGATGTGCGGCATGCGAACTGGATTACGAAATGGACTCCAATAATTTGGGTTAGTGAGTTCAAGTCTATGATGATTCTGCGGTTCGCGGATCAATTTTGCAATTGCACACTGCACCGCGGAATCTCCTTCCAACATTTCTCATATTGGTTATAGGACTGAAATGGGGTCCGCAAAAACTGTTATGCGGTCGCATGTTGGCCCGCAAAAAGACCCTCAAAATTAAGTTTCTCTTGGTCTGATCTGCGATGGTACTGCAGTCAGCAAAACTGATATGCAGTCGCATAATGGACCGCATTATTTCCATGTTCTGAAAATTTTCTACCAACTCCACAATGCATTGCACAATTCAAAAAGCCCATACAAGCTTACAATAGCCTCAGAACATCCCGCAAGAGATGATCCACCTGCTTAGCCTCAAACTGGCATCCCTATACGACCGCATCATGGTCGCGACCACTTCAATAGGACATACGAATCTACTTCATTCCATAAATCAACAGCATGAAAGATACCTCAAAACACTTAAAACTCAAGATTGTACAACATATAAACACAGAAATCAAACATCCATAGTCCTTTCACATCCCAAGCAAACTCTTCTCGTTACATCTGAACCGTCTAAGCACAGACTTCAGTCATATAATACTCATGATATAGCTATCAAACCACTCACTAAGCCATTAATTCCACTCCTAGGGACGCTACTGGACTTACAAGTACAAAAGCACATACTCACTCAACCGAACCCATCAAGCCCAATCTGCAGTTTGAACCTGGCCTCAAGTCCTCCAGACTCACCCATCACCAAAACATAGAAAACACATCTCGTACCTCATCCATGAATCACAAGACGTCGATGCACAACTGATACCGAGCGCTCACATAACATACTCATAAGTGGAAGAAATTCAAAGAGATATGCTCCATGGAATCAATATTGCATGCTAAGAAAAGAAAGATGGAAATTTGTTTCTTACATGCTCTGTAGCCTCTCGAAGATAGGTACGGACGTCATCATATCATTCCGCATGACTCTTTTAGACACTTACTCATGACTCGTAGAGCTTATGAACCTAAAGCTCTGATACTAACTTGTCACGACCCAAAATTAATTTAGTTGTGATGGCACCTAACCCACCCCGCTAGTTTAGCCAAATAACATCTAAAAATTACCTAGCTACCCTCCCTTTTCTCTCCATCAATTACCAGAAACAAAAATCCACACAATGCACCAACCTTCCTAGAAGCCAGAAGCCTTTAGTTCAGTTCATTTGCTTCAATTTTTAGATGATAGAAGCAGGAGAATGTTCACTCTCTCCTTTCAGAAAACCCAGACAGCAGCAGCTCCTTTGACCAAATGTATGGGAACTTTTTATAGCTATCTTCAACTGGGCTCTCTTTGACCTCAATTTCAAAGAAAACATGAAGATGGTCGCTTCTACATACACATGTTTTTTCCGCACTTTCTAGGGAGTTTCTACACCTTCTCTAGTTGTAGAACTTGTTGTATATGGAAGGTAACCTTCCAACTCATTTACATAGTAGATTTAGGATGGTAGTATAAGTCACGAGCCACTAAGACTTTAGATTTACAAATTTGGTATGAAACAAAATTACAACATATGTTTGAAGTATACATAAAAAGAGCTCAAATCTAAAACTACCAAGGATAGATTGTAGCCATGTCCGGACAACGGGTACATCTTCAATGCCATCTCCCACCAGGTGCAGCAACATCAGCTCCAAGATCTACACGCAAGGTGCAAAAATGTAGTATGAGTACAACCAACCCCATGTACTCAATAAGTAACAAACCTAACCTCGGGTTGAAAGTAGTGACAAGCTCGGAAGAAGGTCAGTGTCTGACACCAGTCATCATTACTGGAGGATGTCATAATGCCATTAACAATAAATACCTCAAACTGTTACATATGTAGCTCAATCACAAATATAGGAAACATAAACATGCTTTACATGGATAGAGTTAAAGTCCAAATCTTTCACGGAATCACAAAACTATGAGTTTATCAAGAAATGTGATATTTCCACACGTTCAACAACAGACAAGCCTATTCATTTACTAGTTAGCATGAGGTAAATACATCTGCAGGCCTACATGTCAATATACATGCCAAGTCATCAAATGTCCTATTACCGTCTATCATGAGGAATATGCATCTCTATGCCCATATGTAAAATGTACATGCCATGTAATAACTTCATAAAGATATAATCAAATACACACTCTTAGGACAGTTCAGGTGCCTGGCTCAAATGCCCCACTTAATCACACACAATCACTCAGCACTAACGGGTGCTTGGCATCAATGTCTCTCACCAAAGAACATGTAATATGAATGTGCCTATGCCAACTGCTGGCATGTCAAACTCCGGAGGGGCAGATCCTTTGAAGCGCTAATCAAAATCACATAGTCCAATCATGGGATCTGGTGCATGCGTAGCCTCAAAATTAGTGCCACTTAGCCAAATGTGGGCCTAGCACATGCACAACCTCAATATTAATATAACTATTGCAGCATGAACCCCAATCCAATTTGACTCACAACACGACTCTACGTCCCACATCAGTCAGCAATCCGCTCAAGTCTCCAAATGACAACATTCACACAAAAACATGATCCAATTATATAACATGCTAGGACACCATAACATGTGAGATAGCATATCTAAAGTGCATAAAGTCAAAGATATAACATGCAGAGTTTACTATCATGACTGTACAGTATGACTACGGCTCAAGGCAACTAGCTCAAAATGGCGATAATAGCCCTATCATATCTCAAATGGTTAGGCAGGTAGCCTGGACATGAATTATATCATGAATAATATCTCACGTAGCCATATAAATGGAGAAAACATGATATCAAAGAAGCACCATAGCAATACAAGGCACATATTAGTCTAAAAACTACCTAGATCACGAATACCTCGGAGTATGCACACGCACCCATCACCTAGCACGTGTGTCACCCCTAGCCCATCTAAAATATCATAGTTCTCAGGGATAATTACCCTCAAATTCAAGTTTAGATATGTTACTTACCTCTAACAAGCAATATCGAGCAAGCCAAATAATACTCTAGAAATGTCATCCCATGCAAATCAACCTCCGAATGGCTCGAAATAAGCAAAAAGCAACTCAAAACATCAAATAACAACAACCCATTTGAATACGAGTCAAACCATACTAATTTCACTCAAATCCGACTACGAATCGATGTTCAAAACTAAATAATTCAGTTTAGAAAAGTTTAGATAAAACCCCCAAATTTCTCTTTCTCTTTAAGAATCATCAATAAAATGCCAAAATTGTAGATAAAATCATGTAATATAATCAAAACCAAGTAAACAGTAATCACCCCAATCCATGTGGTAATAATACTCTCCAAAATCGCCCAAAAATATGATAAAGTGAACAAACCTCGGACTAAATATAACCTGCCAGGGAAGTCGCATCTATGACTGAAGACCCCCTTCCGCAGACGCGCATATGCTCCCTCAACCCGCTCATGCGAAAATGCCCCAATTTAGCACCTGTCGCATCTGCAACAACAAATCCGCTTCTGCGATCGCGCTTCCGCGTCAGGGGGCCGCTCTTGCATATGTTCAGATGCGCCCAGGTTCCCGCACCTTCGGCCTTCTCACCCTCCAGCCAATATTCTCTTTTGTGATAAAATGTCTGCATCTATGGACTCGAATCTACTCCCAAACTTCCGCAGATGTAGAACACCAGCAGCACAAATTTCTTCAGCAGTGCAACATGAGAAAAAATGATCTAAAACCACCTCCAAACTCACCCCGAGCCTCTCGAGACCCCGTCCGAACATGCCAACAAGTCCCAAAACATAACATGGTCCTACTCGAGGCCCAAAATCAAATATAATAAAATCGACATCACGAATCATACCCCAAATCAAACTCAATGAACTTTTGATCTTTCAACTTCCAAAACATGTACCGAACCACATCAAATCAACTCGGAATGACCATAAATTTTGCACACAAGTTCCAAATGACATAACAAGCCTATCAACTCTCAGAATAATAATCTGAACCTAATAACATCAAAGTCAACTCTCAGTCAAAGCTATTAACTTTCCAAACCTTCAAATTGCCAACTTTAGCCAAATATAAACAATGGTCAAACTTGGTCAACTCTTCAAACTTAAAGCTTCCAAATTGAGAATTATTTTTTCACATCAATCTCGAATCACTCAAAAATCCAAACTGACCATACACGCAAGTCATAATACATCATGTGAAGCTGCTCACGACCTCAAACAACCAAACGGAATATAAATACTCAAAATGACCGGTCGGGTCTTTACACTTGCTGGCTTTGCATTTGCGAAGTGTTGGTAACATTTGCGAAATTCTCTATACTAGGCAGGCTTCGCATTTGCGATCCCCATGTTTTATTTGTGGAGGTCGCATTTGCGAACCTCTGGTCACAAATGCGAGATTTGCAGCTGGGTTAATAGATGAATTTCAGGACTTAGTCTCAGTTTATCATATTTTGAGCCCTAAACTTGGTGGGAGGCGATTTATGGAAGGGATTTTCACACATAGCTATTGGGTAATTGATTTTCACTCAATTTTGATATTATAACTAGATTTCTAATTGATTTTTAACATAAAATCATTAAATTTGAAGGGAATGTTTCACTATATTTTAAAATATAAAAATTTGAGATTTGAGAGTAGATTTGGACTCAATTTTTAAAACCAATCACATATTTGAACTCGTGGGGTTATGTGTGGTCGAGATCTACCTCCTCGACTCAGGTATTGAACCGGGTGAGCTCGGGGTTGACTTTTGTTGACTTTTCATGGATTGGGTAAAGACTAGGTCTTTATTATTTGGAATTGTTTCCTTTAGCATTATTTGATATTATTGAGTCATTTGTTTTATATATGCGAGACGAGTAGAGGTTAATATTTTAAGAAAAAGTATTTTTGGAGTATTGAATTAGCTTTTTTGAGGTAAGTATCCTGCCTAACCTCGTGTGGGAGAATACTTCTTAGGAGTTTGTGATATGTGAGAATGACATGTACACAAGGTGAAAAGTATGTAAATGGATGCATGTGTGGTTTGCGACCGAATTAGGCCCTTAGGCTATTAATATGCCTTAATATGGAGATGTATTCTATATGAAACATGCTTAACCACTTTATGACTACATGATCACGATAGCTATGTTTGACTTAGCCATAGTCGTACTTTATTGTTGAAAACTTCTTCGCACTTTTATGCCATTATCATGTCTTGGTGCACTTTGCTATTAAGATTTGAAGCTTATGTCTTGATGGAACTTTGGATATTGTTGTATTTTGTGGCATATGTGAACATGTTGTGCGGATTGATTTATGTTGTGTGGAGTATAAGGGTCGTGAGATGCACTTGTTGCGACATAAGGGAGGCATTGTATTTTGATGCCCATGTGGTGAGATAAGGGTGGCTTGTGTGCGTGCGGTGACATAAGGGAGGCATATCATTGTGATGCGCATGCGGTGAAACAAGGATGGTATTATTGATGATGTTATGTGATGATTCAGGAGTGCATTTCTTGATTTTGTTTTTGTGTGCAACGGGGTTGATATTTCAATTCTTACATGNTGGTATTATTGATTATGTTATGTGATGATTCAGGAGTGCATTTCTTGATTTTGTTTTTGTGTGCAACGGGGTTGATATTTCAATTCTTACATGTTTCTTGAAATATTCTGTATAGTAGTTTAATGAGTTGTTAGTTGATTTACCATGCTATTACATGCCCCTTTTATTGATTATTTGTTGATTAAAATGAGTTTTTCTATATTGAGTTGTTCTCACATGCTCTATGAAATGGTTGATATGATCTTCTTTACATATATTGTTTTCCAGTTAATAATATACTGCACATGTTAATTGACTAGTGAGTATCATGACTTGAACCTCGTCACTAGTTAGTCGAGGTTAGTCTTGATACTTACGGGGTATAAATTATGGTATTGTAATGATCTGGCATGTCGTTTTGAATATTATTGTCACGCCCCAAACTTGGAGAGCATGATCGGGGCTCAACTGGGTGAACCTAGTCGAGCAAGCCTACGTTTCCTCAACCTCTCATCATAAATCATGCATGATTTATCAAAACATAATTAGATTTATTTCTCTCGTGATGGGTACATAGCTTTATAAATATCTGGGAATATAAATACATGACGAAACTCAAAACTTAAGTACATTACCCACAATGTACATGGAACTTCTATGACAATAGATACCAAAGTACATAAAACCAACTATACTCGAATACCCACTGGGATGGTAGCCGACTCACCATAATCTAATGGGAAGAATATCCCTATCAAAGATCCATATCATCCTGTAGAAGTATACCTGCATCCATTAAAAGATACAGCGCCCCCGGCAAAAGGGACGTGAGTACATGTGTAATAGTTTTCGCATATTAGGCAAATGGAACAATATGTGAAATTATGATAACTCAAATAAGAGGCATATGAAGTATATCAAAAACTACGAAATATCTCATAGATTCATATTTCAAGTCTCGTTATGCTTACAACATTTTAAACTTCTTTTAGGATTAACTGTGCCATATGAACTATGTGTGGAATACATAATATAAGGTAATTGAAACCACATGTATAAACAAGGCCAATGAAAGTGGCACCTATTGCTTGCGTTAACAATGCATCTCACTAGACCGTTCATATCCCTCTCTTATCTTAAACATATACATTTCATAGACAATCCTCAGTGTTCACATATCATATTATACACTTATGCATCTCATAGACCGTCCATAGTAACACCAACACAATACACCAGTGTGTTTCACAGACCGTCCACAATATCACCTATACAATACACTTGTGCATTTCATAACCCGTCAACAGTATCACCTATACAATACACGTGTGCGTTTCATAGACCATTCACGGTGTTTACTTACACAATACACCTGTGCGTTTCATAGACCATTCACAGTGTTTACTTACACAATACACCTGTGTGTTTCATAGACCGTTCACAGTGTTTACTTACACAATACACCTGTCCATTTCATAGACCGTTCACATTATCACCTATACAATACACCTGTGCGTTTCATAGACCATTCACAGTGTTTACCTACGCAATACACTTGTGCATTTCATAGACTGTTCATAGTGTTTATTTACACAATACACCTATATGTTTCATAGGCCGTTCATAGGATTTACATGCACCATACACCTATCAGTTTCATAGACCGTTCATAGGATTTACATACACAATACACCTATACGTTTCATAGTCCGTTCATTGGATTTACATACATGCTACACTATGCGTTTCATAGACCATTCATAGGTTTTACATACACAATACACCTATGCATTTCATAGACCGTTCATAGGATTTACATACACAATACACATATGCGTTTCATAGACCATTCATAGGACTTACATGAATAATACACCTATGCGTTTCATAGACCATTCATAAGATTTACAAACACAATACACCTATACATTTCATAGACCGTTCACAGGAAGACCATTCATAGTACTTACATGCACAATAGACCTATGTGTTTCATAGATCGTTCATAGGATCATAACACATAATTATGCACATGACCATATATAAACCTAAAGCGACATGACTAGCGCTACTTTTAAGGTCGTAAGTTCCCGGATCATTGGAACACTTCATGTTCATATTCATGCTCATCTTGGAGAAATACACCTCATTATGTTAGCACATGTATGTTAAATCAATAAGTCCATTTCAATGGCACATGTCCCAAATATGTTTTCCATAAGATTTATCGTCACTTAGCATAGAACATCCCTCTTCCACTTCATTATTTACTCCCTTGTCATCTTAAGGTCATTAGCTCAATTCATGATTTTTGGGGACTTAACATAAAAAAAACCATTAGGACATACAACACCTCATAATTCTCATTTTGGCAAAAGGCCACATTTTATGTTCATTCTATCACTTACTTGTACTTGCCATGGGTGATCATAGGGCATCAAGAACATTTAAAATATTTAGGAACACCATATCCTCTCTTCACGAGGGTGTAGGAGCTTTTAACACATTGGAAACATAAGTACAAATGTGTTCATCTCATAACTTTTCACACCATATATCACTTGACAATTACTTTCAACTACTTACAACATCATTATTTCATTGGCTCCCTTGGCCATACATATTATTCTTCATTCATGGAACTGTGGCCGTATATCATATTATGCACTTTCATTTCTTTACTTTCAAGGATTATCATCATAAACATCATCATATAGAATACTCT
>AWOL01S0001202.1:0-21744 GCA_000715115.1 Nicotiana otophora | reverse complement strand
GAAACATAAGTACAAATACGTTCATCTCATAACCTTTCACACCATATATCACTTGACAATTACTTTCAACTACTTACAACATCATTATTTCATTGGCTCCCTTGGCCATACATATTATTCTTCATTCATGGAACTGTGGCCGTATATCATATTATGCACTTTCATTTCTTTACTTTCAAGGATTATCATCATAAACATCATCATATAGAATACTCTAGAAATACATTTCCCAAAAGGCAATACACAATTCCAACTCATGAATATGTAAGAACTCAAAACATATTGGAAATACCTACCAAACATATCATTAGTTAGAACAACCACATTTGGACATGACTTGAGTACATAAGCTTTTGGATAATTCTATATTTGAAGTAAATCTGGAATAGTTGAATCAAGGCTCATTTCATAATATTTCAGACATCATTTCATTTCATTGGTGCTATTGGCCACAAATATAACATTCATTCTTTCCAAGGTGTCCACACTTTATATCCCCAACTCACTACTTTCATTTTTATGCATCTTTATAGATTATCGACAACAAAGAATCTCTAATCACGACTTTTAGTACACCTATGAGCAATTAAGAGTCTTAAGCACATTGAGACTTCTTACATAATTTGGCATAATATCCTTCACCTGAAACACTACTTGGAGTCATGAAATTTTTATACCTAACTCGTGCTTTAAACAGATTCCCGAAGGATAACATCATATAATAAGAGCATCTGGAAAACATTTTGAACATATACCTTTCAACACAAAGTTTATTCGGAATAGTTAATTTATAATGAATAACTCGGGACTTATAAGAACATCATGGGATTCAGTTTTAGGAGAGAAGTTTAGCCAACATACCTTTCTTGAGCTTCCCTTAGATTACCACAACATCCCAACACTTCTAGAAATTCCAATCAACTACAGATATAACAAAATTGAACCATAATTAGGGAGAGATTCATGGTTTTAGCTCACTTAAACATTTCATCAAGCACTAGGTGTGCTATTTCCACTACAAAGTTTCTATGGTGGAATCCTTTCACCTCAAAACAAATGATTTACCATTTTTAGTTCAACAACCTCCACACCTTAGAATCATACTTCTTATTACCTACTTTTTGTCCAAATCCCAAAATTAGGGGTAGGGGTAGAACGTTACCTCTTAGATGAAGATCTAGTAATTTGCTTCCTTGATTCTTGAAGATTTGGGCAAGAATGGATGATTAGCATGCTAGATCTTCTCCTTATCTCTCTAAAATAGCTCTCTCCTCTCTCTAAAAAAAACAGATTTTACCTTGTAAAATGACCCCCTAAGACCTCATATTAAAATAGGGTCGGATATGAAAATTTCCAAAAATGACCACCGAAATCAATTTTTTGGTGCAATTATGTGGTAGCAGAATCAATATGTGCCAGCGGAATGGCCACAAAATGGCATGTCAATTCTGCGATAGCAGAATCAATATGTGGCCAGCGGAATTGCCACAAAATGACATGTCGATTCTGCGATGCAATTCTGTGATAGCAGAATCATTCCGCGGCCATTTTGTGATAGTAGTATCATTATATGGCCAGTAGAATGGCCACATAATGATTTCAAAATTTGCCAACTTTCTGCTTCAATCTACGGCAGATATGCGGTCTGCGAAGTGATTCCGCGGTCGCACAATGGACCGCAGAAAGGCCATTTTCTGCAACATTTTACCTCTAACTCTCCAATGCATTGTACGACCCAAAAATTCCATTCCGTGAAACCTTATAACCCTTAGTAAAATTTTCAAAAACATTAGCGTAGCTCGCCGCCACGAAACCTTAAATCCCTTAGCAAAATTCCTGTGCCTTACATACTCCCCTGCTTAGGATCATTCGTCCTCGAATGATGGTTAGTTCACGCCACAAAACACCCCAATATGACTTTGCTCTTTATTCACCTTCCCTGGTCTCATATTTGACTAACTCTGCAAATATTCCAGAAAGTTCGACAGAGTTTCCCTTGTAATTGGTTATATCCACCGGTCAGAGAATCGTAGAAATCAATCCTAACAACATATAGATAACACCACATTGCACCATATACATGAAAACAACAACAACCATATCTCTCGAGGACAACTCTATGACCTTGCTTACCTTGGTCGTATCCTTAACTTTACCTTCCTCCATTACGAGGAGAATTGGGCACCTCACACATTATACGTGTTTTTTGCGCCATTCCTTTAATACTTAGGTCTTTCTCACTTCGTAGCATGACGTGCAAATATTCCTTGATATTAACAAAGGAACGCATAGGCTAACTCAGAACCTTAACGCACGATATCAGATAGAAGAAGAGAAATATTTCCTAAATGTTGTTGTAGCCTCCCTATTATAAGTGTGGCGGGAAACACACCGATAAGAGGGACTCTACCAACACAGCTCCATGACACCTTAGGACTCGTAAACCGTGCTCTAATACTATGTCTGTCACACCCCGAACATGGGGACCATGACCGACACTCAACCGAGTGAACCCAGTCAAGCAAGCATGCATTACATCAACCTCTCATCATAACTCATGCATGATTTATCAAAACATAATTAGATCTTAACTTTAATATTGAGCCCATAATTGTTTTTTCTTTTTCTCTCGTGATGGGTACATAGCTTCATAAATATCTGTGAACATAAATACATGACGAAATGCAAAACATACGTACGTGAACCACAGTGTACATGGATCTTCTATGAAAATAGATACCTAAGTACATAAGACCACATACTCGAATACCCACTGGAACGGTAGCGGGCTCACCATAATCTGCTGGGAAGAAGATGCCTATCAAAGATCCATATTATCCTGTAGAAGTATACCTGCATCCATTGAAAGATGCAGTACCCCCGACAAAAGGGACGTGAGTACTGGAATAGTACTCGCATATAAGGCAAACATAACAATATATAAAATTATGATAACTCAAATAAGAGGCATATGAAGTACATCAAAAACTATGAAACATCCCATAGATTCACATTTCAAGTCTTGTTATGCTTACATCATTTTAAACTTCTTTTAGGATTAACTGTGCCATATGCACTATGCGTGGAATACATATTATAAGGTAATTGAAACAACATGTACAAACAAGGTCAATGAAAGTGGCACCTATTGTTTGCGTTAACAATGCGTCTCTCTAGACCATCCATATCACTCTCATATCTTACACCTATACATTTCATAGACCGTCCTTAGTGTTAACATAACATATTATACACCTATGTGTCTCATAGACCATCTACAGCAACACCAACACAATACACCTATGCGTTTCACAGACCGTCCATAGTATCACCTATACAATATACATGTGAGTTTCACAACCCATCCTTAATATCTCCTATACAATATACTAGTGCGTTTTATAGACCGTTTAAAGTGTTTAAATACACAATACACCTGTGTGTTTCATATACCGTTCATAGAGTTTACTTACACAATACGCCTATGTGTTTCATAGACCATTCAGAGTGTTTACTAACACAATACATCTGTGCATTTCATAGACCGTTCACAGTGTTTACTTACACAATACACTTATGTATTTCATAGACCATTCACAGTGTTAAATTACACAATACACCTATGCATTTCATAGGCCGTTCATAGGACTTACATGTATTTCATATATCGTTCACAGAATTTACATACACAATACACCTATACGTTTCATAGACCATTCATAGGATTTACATACACAATATACCTATGCATTTCATAGACCCTTCATACGATTTACATACACAATACACCTATGCATTTAATAATCCGTTCATAGGATTTACATACACAATACACCTATGCGTTTCATAGACCGTTCATAGGAATTACATGCACAATAGACATATGCATTTCATAGACCGTTCATAGGACTTACATGAATAATACACCTATGCATTTCATAGACCGTTCATATGATTTACAAACACAATACACCTATACATTTCATAGACCGTTCATAGGATCATAACACGTCATTATACACATGACAATATATAAACCCAAAGCAACATGACTAGCGCTACTTTTAAGGTCGTAAATTCCCAGATCATTAGAACACTTCATGTTCATATTCATGCTCATCATGGAGAAATACACCTCATCACATTAGCACATGTATGGTAAATCAATAAGTCAATTTCAATGGCACATGGCCAAAATACATTTTCCATGAGAGTTATCGTCACTTAACATATGATATCCCTCTTGCACTTCATTATATACTCCCTTGTCAACATAAGGTGATTAGATAAGTTCATGATTCTTGGGGACTTAACATCGAATTCATTTACATTAATTATTTTAGAAGCATACATACTATGAATGAAACCATTAGGACATACAACACCTCAGAATTTTCATTTTGGCAAACGGCCACATTTTATATTCATTCTATCGCTTACTTGTACTTGCCATGGGTGATCACAGGACATCAATAACATTTAAAATATTTTGGAACACCATAGCCTCTCCTCATGAGAGTGTAGGAGCTTTTACCACATTGGAAATATAAGTACAAATATGTTCATATCATAACCTTTCACACCATATATCACTTGACAATTACTTCCAACTACTTACAACATCATTATTTCATTGTCTCCCTTGGTCATACATATTATTCTTCATTTATGGAATTATGGTCGTATATCATATTTCATACTTTTATTTCTTTAATTTCAAAGATTATCATCATGAACATGTAAGAACTTAAAACATATTGGAAATAACTACCAAGCATAATATTAGTTAGAACAACCAAATTTGGACATGACTTGGGTATATAAGCTTTTGGATAATTCTATTTTCGGAGTAAATTTGAAATAGTTGAATCAAGGCTCATTTCATAATATTTCACACATCATTCCATTTCGTTGGCGATATTGGCCACAAGTATAACTTTCATTCTTGGCACGGTGTCCACACTTTATATCCCCAAATCAATACTTTCACTTTCAAGCATCTTTATAGATTATCGACAATAAAGAATCTCCAATCACGACTTTTAGTACACCTATGAGCAATTACGAGTCTTAAGCTCATTAAGACTTCTTACACAATTTTGCATAATGGCCTTCACTTGAAACACTACTTGGAATCATAACATTTTTATACCCAACTCATGCTTTGAACACATTCCCGAAGGATAACATCATATAATAAGAGCATCCAGAACATATTTTGAACATATACCTTTCATCACAAAGCTTATTCGGAATAGTTAATTTATAATGAATAACTCGAGACTTACAAGAACATCATGGGATTCAATTCTAGGAGAGAACTATAGCTAACATACCTTGCTTGAGCTTCCGTTATATTATCACAATGTCCAAACACTTCTAGCAATTCCAATCAACTAGTGACATAACAAAATTAAACCATAATTAGGGAGAGATTCATGGTTTTAGCTCACTTAAGCATTTCATCCAGCACTAGGTGAAATTTCTACTATAAGGTTTCTGTGGTGGAATCCTCACACCCCACAACAAATAATTTACCATTTTTAGTTCGACAGCCTCAAACCTAAGAATCATACTTCTTATTACTAATTTCTAGTACAAATACCGAAGTTTAGGGCGAGGGAGTAGAACGATACCTCTTAGATGAAGATCAAGTGATTGGCTTCCTTGATTCTTGAAAATTTGGGCAAGAATGGATGATTAGCCGGCTAGGTCTTCTCCTTCTCTCCCTAAAATAGCTCTTTCCTCTCTCTAACAAAATCAGATTTTACATTGTAAAATGACCCGCTAAGACCTTATATCAAGATAGGGACGGATATGAAAATTTCCAAAAATGACCCCCGAAATCAATTTTGTGGTGCAGTTATGTGGTAGTAGAATCAATATGTGTCCAGCGTAATGGCCACAGAATGGCATGTCAATTCCGCAATACAATTTCGTGATAGTATAATCAATATATGGCCAGCCGAATGGCCACAAAATGGCATGTCGATTTTGCGATAGCACAATCATTCCGCAACCATTTTGCGATATCAGAATCACTATATGGCTAGTAGAATGGTCACAAACTGATTTCAAAATTTGCCAACTTTCTGCTTCACTCTAATTTGGTCGCACAATGGACCGCAGAATGGCCATTTTCCGCAACATTTTACCTCTAACTCTCCAATGCATTGTACAACCCAAAATTTCCATAACGTGGTTCATTTTCTACAATTTCCAAACACATTAGCTTACCTCAGCACCACGAAACCTTAAATCCCATAGCAAAAGTTTTTGGGGCCTTACAATTATAGCTATGTTCCCCTATTCATTGTTCATTCTATGTTCATTTGTAATTATGTGACTTGTCAAGGTGGTTTATTTAGTTTCGGGGATATTTCAGAATGAATTGGGACACATAGTCCCAAGGCCGGAAGCATAAGTTGAAAAAGTTGACCGTATGTTTGCTTATGAGTAAACGACTCAAAAATGGAGTTTTGATGGTTCTTAGCTTCGTATGGTGATTCTGAACTTAGGAGTGTATCTGGATATTGATTTTGAGGTTCGTAGGTCGTTTTGGCTTGAATTAGCAAAAATTGAAGGTTTGGAAAGTTGAAGGTTTGGAAGTTGAGAAGTTTGACCGAGAGTTGACTTTATTGATACTGGGCTCAGATTTCTGTTTTGGGAGTTGAAATTGGTCCGTTGTGTCATTTCTAACTTGATTTGAGGTAAATCAGAGTTGGTTTGGTGTGTTTCGGCATTGATGTTAGAAGTTGGAAGTTCAATAGTTTATTAGGCTTGAATTGGGGTGAGATTCGTGTTTTCGATGTTGTTTGATGTGATTTAAGGCTTCGACTAAGTTCGTGGCATGTTTTAGGACATGTTAGTATGTTTGGATAGGGTCTCGAGGGCCTCATGTGTGATTCAGATCATGTTCGGCTCATTTTGGACATGTTGGAATGTCATAATCGATGTATTTGGTTTTCTTACACAATACACCTATTCTAGATTATGTATTTTTAAAGTGAAATTTGGGGGATTTTTGACTAGGGATTGGAGAGTAAGATTTGGGGATTTGAGGAGGCACCCGTATAGTGTTGAGTGATTGTGTGTGATGAGTATGAGTTTATGACAGACAAATTGAGTACTCTGAGCGTGTCAGTACTTGGGATTATCACTGTGATGCATTAAGCGTATTTGACATGTAGGCATTGAGATGTAACATTCCTCATGCTAGCGGTACTTGGCATAGTTTATCAGTGTTGATCTTAAATGGTTGAACTTGAAAGCATGCCTAAATTTCTGTACTGTGTACAAGCTGAATATGGAAGTTCTATAAGTTATTACTGTCATTATCTTATTATATTTGTGTTGTCATTATTTTGATTCATGCTTTATTTGTTTGAGCTCGCACTGCTTTCAGCCCAAGGTTAGTCCTATTAGTTACTAACCACATTGGGTCGGTTGTACTGATACTATACTCTGTACGTCGTGTGCAGATCCAGGTACATATAGACGCGGTGGTTGCTAGAGTTGTGATAGTACTTGTTTGGATACCTCGAGGTAGTTGCAATGACGCCCACTGAACTTGACTCTCCTTCTTCTCATTTTATTTCAGTGTTGTTCTATTTTATCAGACTGTTGTACTAGAGTTTTAGACTATGTTGACATTATTAGCTCATGTTCTCGGTGACTCTAGGATTTTGGGATTTGTTGTAGTTGAGTTGCAGTCGTTTTTATCAGTTATTTATGAGACTTTCCACTTTTGAACTTATTAAACCATGTTTTTTTAACTCAATGAGTTATTATGTGATTGTCGGCTTGCCTAGTAGCCGATCAGGTGGTGGTTAAGCTGGATGTTATGCTTTTCCCGCCAGGCCATAGGTTGTTACTTCAGACGAAGTGATCACAAGTATTATTTAGTGTGCCACATGGATGCTTCCATATTATTTGACTCTGGTTCCACTTATTCATATGTATAATCATAGTTTGCTCGTTATTTGGATATGCCACGTGATTGCTTAGTTACACATGTTCATGTGTCTAAGCTGATGGGTGATTATATTATTGTGGACCATGTATATCGGTCATGTGTGGTGAGTATTAGCGGATTGGACATGAGAGTTGATCTCTTACTGCTTAGTATGGTTAATTTTGGCGTGATTCTAGGCATGGATTGGTTGTCACCATGTAATTCTATTATGGATTGTCACGCTTAGACTGTTCTGTTAGTGATGCCAGGATTGCCTAGGATTGAGTGGATAGGCTCTCTAGACTATGTTCCCATTATAGTGATCGCATATTTGAAGGCCCAATGGACGGTTGGGAAGGGTCGTGTGGCGTATTTGGCCTTTATGAGGGATGTTAGTGCAGATACTCCTACTATTCAGTCTATTCCAAGAGTGAGAGACTTTCTGGACGTGTTTCCTACAGATCTACAGAGCATGCCACCCGGCATGGACATTGATTTTTGTATTGACCACTGATGCCCTTTTATTTTGGGCGTTGTGTTCATGAACATAGGTGCAAATAGACTCGGTGGCGTGCCTCCCCAATAGGGTGTTGTTCCAATTGATAGGTTGTTGCTCTTCACTCTTTTGGCTGAACAGAGGATTGGGAATTTGAAGAAACATTGTTGCAGAACAAAGCATTTATACGGTCCATTATGCGACCATAGAACTGATATGCAGACCATAGATCCGTCGTAGAGCGAAGCAGAGAAACGGGCCAATTTTGGAGGTCGTTTTGCGGTCAACTATGCGATCGCATAATTGTTGTGCGGGTCGTAAATCCGTCGGAGAACCAACATGAAGATTTTCATAGGGAGATTCTGCGGCCCATTATTCACCCGCATAACTGATATGTGGGCCGCAGACCTAGCCGTATAGTGGACCAGACCAACCCAGATTTTCGGATTGTTTCTGCGATCCATTTTGTAGGTCGCAGACCTGATATGCAGTGCACTCTGCGACTGCAGAGTTGAGTTCGGAGGGTCCAAATTTTGATTTCTAAAACCCGACCCCAATTTATTAAAAGCCATTGGGTCTCGTTTAGAAGGCGGAAATCTACTATTTTAGAGCGAGGGGAGTGCTTTAGAGTGAAAGGATGAAGCCCCAAGTACTTTGTTCATCAACCCTTGCTCAAACTTTTAAATTCAACAAGGAAAACTCACAAGGCCTTCACCCAAGAGGTAAGATTCTACTCCCTAGCCCTCAATTTCGGGATTGGACTGAAAGTAGGTAATTAGAAGTGTGATTCTTGAGTGTTATTTATGCATGCATGTACCATCAAGGTTGGTGGGAAGGTTATTGAGCTCAAATGGATAAACGTTGGATTGTGGGATGAAGGAATCCCCCATAGGAGAACCTTAAAACCTTAATGCACATCTACTGCTTGATAAAATACTCACATGAGTTGAAACTCTGAATATCTTCCTAATTATGGTTCAAATTTGTCATGTTTCTAATAGGTTGAAGTCGCTAGGATTTCCGGAACATTGTAGTAATTTAAGGAAGCTCAAGCAAGGTATGTTGGCTAAACTCCTCTTGTAGAAATCAAATTCCATGATGTCGTTGTATGTTTTGATTGTGATTGGCACAACTTCTTATTTCGCATGTTCCGAGTCCTTCCTAATATATTTGATAATCCTAAAATAAGTGTGGCATTGAAAGTTATATGTACTCAAAATGTGTTAGTATAGAGACCTTGAAGTCTCTGGAAAGATAACTGAGCGATCACTAGCGTCCAACGAGTAAATGTACCTGGATCTGCACAACAATGTACAGAAGTGTAGTATGAGTACATCACAATGGTACCCAATAAGTATCAAGCCTAACCTCGGTAGAGTAGTGACGAGTCCAGGTCAAGACACCTACTAGGATAAGAAATAAAAACTGAACAAAGAATAGTACAGTCTAACAATGAAAATGAGGAAATAATGACAATAGAGCAATACAATAAGGTAAGCTAACAACAAAAATTAAGTAAATAAATACAACAAGAAATGAACAAATGATGAGAACAACGAGTAATCAAATACAGACAAATACATGTAAGACAAGAAGAAGGCATCAAGAACTGGTCAATCAACAAGCCTTTTTAACATAGAATGTTCAACAAGAATCACAATCGAGGTACCACAGCTCATAACCTCATTTCAAAATCACAATCACAATCTTTTCTTATACCGCCGCGTTAGCCTTACATTTTGATATTTTTGAAAATATGTTTTCCGAAATAGCTACAGCATTTTAGCTCCCTTATGTTACCGCGTGGCTTTAAATAATTCCCCTACTAGCAACACGCACATAAATCTCACCTTATGCCGCCACATGCACATAAATCCCTATTCTTATACCGCCACATGCTCATCGATATCATAACATAATAACAACTCGCACCAAAAGTGACCGTATGCCATAACTTATCAAAATCAACAATACCAAAGTTTCCACCACATATAGCCCACGGCTCAGCCACAATGTGAACATGAATCTCAATAATAAAAAAAAAGAATAAGAATTACTCAATAAGGGAAGATATCTCATTATTCAACAACTTTAACCTCAATGTGATAATAACTTTCAGAACGTCAACTTCAGTAACGCAAAATGAAGGTATTTCCATAAAATGACAATTTCCTATTTAAATTTACAACACAAACTTATCAATAAAAGGGATGGTGTGAAATAGTATCTCGATCTAAATGCATGGAATAACTCGATACGAAAAGATATCATTAAATAACAACTCCAAATAAGAATAACTTGACAATAAAAGAGGTAACATTACAATAAGAGAGATAACAACTCCAAATAAGAATAACTCTCCATATATGAGCATGCTTGAGAATAAAAGATACAATGTGTGATAACAACATAAAGTAAAGCATGTAATAGAAATTTAAAAATGGATGATATAACATGATATTACTATTTCTAATCAAATGTATGCAAGATCCTAAGAGTCTAAACCGGTAAAAATACCACATATAAGCCCGTGTACACACTCGTCACCTCGTGTACACGTATTTCACGTAATCTAAATAACAAAAATTAACCCAAGTCATAAGGGGTAGTTCTCCCACTCAAAGTAAGGCAAGATACTTACCTCAAAAAGCTAAATTAGTCCACGAATAAGCCTTTCCCAGGAAAATCCAACTATGGACAGCTCGAATCTAGCCAAAATAACTTAATACCATAAATACAAGCCATATGAAGTAATTTCGGATAATAAAGTTTCAATCTTTAAAGAAAATAAAAAATTCAACCCTAATCCCGCACCTCGGAACCCAACCAAACTTATAAAATTCGAAACACATTCCGATACGAGTCCAACCGTATAAAAATTATCCAATTCCGACCTCATATCGACCTTCTAACCTCAATATATGGTTTAGGAAAGCTTTTACAAAATCTCCCAATTTCTCCAACTCAAATCACTAATTAAATGATAAAAATAATGATTGAATCATGAACAATAAGCAAATATAAGTCAAAAACACTTACCTTGATCCAATCCTTGAAAATACCCTAAACCATAGCCCAAAACCGAGCTCTCTAACTCAAACTGTGGAAAATGAAATAAAACCTTTGATCTTCTCTATTTCTGCCCAGGCATTTCGCACCTGTGGGCGGGCCAATAGCCGCTTCTGTAGCTCTTCATCTGCGGAAAATAATTGCTGCTACGGAAGAAGGTAATAAGGTAATCACTTTATTCATGGATAAGTTTTGGTAGAAGGAAATATAATAGGCTTGCTCGGCCGGGTTCACTCGGTTGAGCGCCGGTCGCGCTCCCCGAGTTTGGGGCGTGACAAGTACTGAGTATGTAAGGCATGAAAAGAAGTATATAAAAGACGTGACAGAAACATAGAGTAAATGACTCAATTTGTAAGTCTGAATAGCTCAGTAATCGTGAAATCTTCAAAGTGACATGTATATGGGTATAAATGTCATACCATGAATAAGTATATGCGTACATAACATCATCAAGCCTCTGAGGGAATCCCAGCGTATCATCTCAGCCTCAGTGGGCGAAATCATAAACATATGCCAGTTGATCAGGTGGCTGGTGCATATATAACACAGTAAACTTTCCACATACCACATATACATATAATATACGCGTATATAATGCCATCTGGTTATGGGTCAATGTACATGTATATATGAATGCAATACATAATGAAGTAAGTCAATACGATTTCTCGGAATAAGATAAATATGTCTTCGTTTAATATCGTGAAATAAAATTTATCAACTTATGTATTTTCTAAGACCCATGAACAGACGATATAATAATAGGACACAGGGGGAATCAAGAACATAGGCATCCCTATTACTTCTAAGAATAGAGTCATTTGTGAAAGTTGCATGTTTGCTCGTTTAGTTTGTATCATATGGATCATGACAAAATTAAGGAAGAAATAGCCTTAACATGCCTTATCACAGTCTATCCAATGACCACGTTGAAATTATCTCATCGCACTTTAATCTACAACAACGATAATAATGCTATCGTTAAGCTACGAAAGATGCAACTATCATACAACGAACGACAAGCTTATTTAATATTAAAACGGGCAGCATCTCCATTGTTTTCCTTTCTTTCCCCAAGTCCATAAAAACAACAAGATCACATATGACCTTCAACTATATACTTTCAGTGCCAAAACACACCGAACAGAACTACTACTTAACACGAATAGCGGTAAGCTTGTATTTGAACCAAAACCCAACTCTTTTTACCATTTCCTCTATAATTAAAGCACCTTCAAACAGTTCATAAGATAAAAACATATATTAGCATGACATTCCATCCTTATATCCATCATAAAAGTAACATCAAACAACCTAACAAGATATTACAACAATATGGGCAACTTCTAGGTATAGTGTGGTTGCTTATTCTCCTATTTAAAACATCATCAACATACTAAAAATATTTACCAGCATAACAACAATATGAACATTATAACCATTCCCCACAATTTCCAACCATATGAATTCATATACACAACTCCAAAATAGTCCAATAAGAGATAACAACTTCTTATACCACTTCAACATATATATGCTTAAGCCCAAGAAATAGAGTGTTATAAATACCTTAAATAATCATAACAAACTCAAACCAAAGCTTCCCTTAGATTACAAGCACCCTTAATGGCATCATAACACCATAGAGACTCTTTTCTTCACTTAGGCTAAT
Organism: Nicotiana otophora; assembly: GCA_000715115.1. Classification (NCBI taxonomy): domain Eukaryota; kingdom Viridiplantae; phylum Streptophyta; class Magnoliopsida; order Solanales; family Solanaceae; genus Nicotiana; species Nicotiana otophora. Next base: position 8,553 of record AWOL01S0001202.1, on the reverse strand, counting down.
TTTTAAGGATAGGTCTAAGTAAAACTACCTTGGATTAGACTTGGAACCTTTGAGAGATGTTAGAGAGGTGTTGAGAGAGTTTGAAAAATTTTCTTGGTCGAAAATATCCTAAAATGACTTATTTGACCAGCTTCAGGATGCTAAAGTATTCTCGAATCGGAAGACTCATGAATCAGAATTCCCGAGGATTGCTTTCAGGACTCAATATGGTCAGTACGAGTTTCTAGTGATGTCATTTGTGTAGACCAATGCCCCAACAACATTTATGCATATAATGAACAATGTGTTCCAGCCATGTCTTGATACTTTCATCATCTTTTCATTAATGCTATTTTGGTGTATTCGCGCAGTCGGGAGGACCATGAGCAGAACTTGAGGATCATGCTCCAAACCTTGAGGGAGAATAAGTTATATGCAAAATTCTCCAAGTATGAGTTTTGGCTTGATTCAGTGGAATTTGTGGGTCACATGGTGTCTAATGAGGGGATCAGGGTAGATCCAAAGAAGATTGAGGCAGTTCAGAGTTGGCATAGAGCATCTCCAGTTACTGAGATCTGGAGTTTCCTTGGTTTGGCAGGATATTATCATCGTTTCGCATAGGGATTCTCATCCATTGTTGCACCTTTAACTAGATTGTCCTAGAAGGGTGATCCTTTTAGATGGTCCGACAAGTGTGAGGTGAATTTTCAGAAGCTCAAGACAGAATTGACCACGGCCCCAGTGCTGGTGTTGCCTACAAGTTTCGAGTATTACACTTTGTATTGTGATACATCATGTATTGGCCGCGCGGTGTTGATGCAAGATAGTAGGGTGATTGCCTACGCATCTCGATAGTTGAAGGTTCATGATAAGAATTACCCTATGCATGACTTATAATTGGTATATATTGTTCACGCATTGAAGATTTGGAGGCAATATCTATACGGTATTCCATGTGAGGTCTATACCGACAATCGAAGTCTCCAGTATCTATTCAAGTGGAAGAACCTTAGTTTGGAGCAGCGAAGATGGTTAAAGTTGCTGAAAGACTATGAGATCACCATTTTGTATCATCCCAAGTAGGACAATGTGGTGGTCCATGCCTTGAATACAAAGGCTCAGAGTTTGGGCAATTTGGCATATTTTGCGGCAGCAGAGAGACCACTAGCCATGGATGTTCAAGCTTTGCTAATCAGTTTGCGAGACTGGATTTTTCGGAGCCTAGCCGGGTTCTTGTTGTAAGGCCCCGTAAAATATTTCCTAAAACAACCTGAGGTTTCGTGGTGCCTAGGTAGGCGTATGTGTTAATGATAGTTGGAGGAATATATTTGGTAGAATTGGGCATTTCTGCGTCCTGTTATGCGGCCGCAGAATTACTCTGTAGGCCAAAACATGGCCGTAGAGTGAGGCAGTTATTTGGGCCATTTTTGGATGTCATTTTGCGGCCCATTATGCGACCGTAAAACGATTTCAAGGGTCGCACACTGATCGCAGAGACAGCTTGGAAATTGTACGAAGGGAGGTTCTGCGGCGCATTATGCGACCGCAGAAAATGTCTGCGGACTGCATAATGGCCGCAGAGTAGGGCAGACCAGCCGAGTTCCAGAGGGCCATTTCACGGACCACAGAAGCATTATGCAGTCGCATATGTGACCACAATTCCCATTTCGAAGCTTCATTTTTGGATTTTTATAACCCGGCCCCATTTCGTTATTTAGACCCTATGGACCATTTTTGTAGGGAGAACTTGATATTTGGAGAGAGAGAAAAGGCTCTAGAGAGGGAGAGAGTTCTTCAATCAATTATTCTGCAATTCTTACTCAAACTCTTGGAAGAATTAACAAGGGAAGCACACTAGGTCTTCATCCTAGAGGTAAGATTCTACTCCCTATCTCTTAATTTCGAAATTTAACTATAAATGGGGAAGTAGTAAGATAATTCATGTGTATAGGAACGGCTTATTTTGCATGCATGATTGACCATGGGATGTAGGAAGATTGTTGAGCTAAAATAGTAAAGAATGGGTTGTGGGATGAAGGAATCCTCCATAAAAGGACATTGAAACCTTAATGTACATCTAGTGCTTGATAAAAGACTCAACTGAGTTAGAATCATGATCATCTTCCTAATTTGGGTTCAATTTGATACTTTTCTAAAATAGATTGAAGTTGCTAAGATTTTCGGAACATTTAGAGTTAAGGCAACTCAAGTAAGGTATGTTGGCTAAACTCTTCTCTTAAAATTTGACCCCACAATATCCATGTAAGTCCCGAGTTGCTTATTGTGAATCGATTATCCGGATAAGCTGGTGTAAAAAGACATCCATGATCAATATGTAATTCAAATGCTCGTGTTATGTTGTACTACTATTTGAGAATGTGTTCAAATTAGGGCTTGCATATCTAAATGCCTTGACCTCAAGTTGTGCTTCAAAGGAAAGCTAATGAAAGCTTGTGGAAGATATCGTAATGTGCCTAAAACTCCGATTTGCTCAAATGTGTGCTTAAATGTCTTAAATAGAAATGCCTTGTTGTTGGGAAGTCCATGATGATGGTTGAAAGTAAAAAGGTGTGCATGAAATACGAAACGTTAAATACGAATCACGTAATGCAAAATGTGAAATATGAAATGTGAAATATGAAACACGGAAAATGTGCCAAGAGAAATCATACAATTGTGACCATTAGTGCCAATGAAATGTAGATATGTGCAAGAAATATGAAATGGGATGATTAATAGAAAAGGATGATGTATCACATGAGATGTCCTGCCTGATCGGGTTGTGATCGGACGCCATGCCACACGCATGGGTGACTGTGTTAGAATTGTAATTGAAATTTTGATTTAGTTGATGTATCACATGAGATGGCCTAGCCGACCGGGTCGGGATCAGACACTATGCCGCACACATGGCGGTGATTGTGTTAGATGGTAATTGAAATTATGATTTGGTTGATGTCTCGCATGAGACGTACTAGCCGATCGGGTCGTGATCGGATACCATGCCGCACACATGGTGGTGACTGTGTTGGAAATCGTAATTGAAATTGTGAGTAGTGGTATACCGCTACCAATGATTTCCCAACTTAAAATTTGGAAATTTATTTAAAACTTATCTTATCTCTAATTTGATATTTGATGATTGTTTGAAGCTTTAACTGATATTATGACTGTCCTTACTTGTATTACTGCTCGTTTGTTTGAGAGAGTGTTTAGTCATGTATACTAGTACTATTCAACAGTACTAACGCCTCTTTTTCCTGGGGCACTGCATCTTTAATGGATGCAGGTGGTTTCACAACAGGCGACACTGATTAGCGATAGCACTGCACTCTTTTCCCAGTTGATTTGGTGAGCCCCACTTAACTCGAGGTCATGTATCTTTTGTTCATTTTATCACCATGTTTTGAGGTATAGCCGGAGCCTTGTTGTCGGCACTATCATTGTACTCTTTTGTATCTAATAGAGGCTCCATAGACACAACGTGGGTTGTATGTTGGTATGGGGAAAGTCAAATTGGTAATGTTGTAATTGTATCGCACGTTCCACATCAAACTATGAAAGAGTATGTATTTTGAAACTTATAAATGATGTAACTACTGATACCGAGTTTGAGTTGTTGTTTACTTGATTATCCTCACCGCTTAATTAATGAATTAGATTTTACTATTATTATTGAATAAGTTCGGATAGAAGGTAATGTACAGGCTTGCTTGTTCGAGTTATCTCGGTTGAGCGCCGGTCGTGCATCCTGCGTTTGGGGAGTTACACTTGCTTGCGTGGTTTCTCGGTCTTCTCTAAAGACCCTTATTTTCTCTCCCTTAAGGACACAATGCTGAACGGCGATGCCAAGGAGGTTTCTATCAGTGATGATGGGGTGTTGCGGATGTAGGGCCAGATATGTATGCCCAATGTGGATGGGTTTCATGAGTCTATCCTTGCGGAGGCTCACACTTCGCGGTATTCCATTCATCCAGGTGTCACCAAGATGTATCAGGATTTGATTCAATACTATTGGTGGAGAATAATGAAGAAAGATATAGTAGAGTATATGGCTTAGTGTTTGAGCTATCAGCAGGTGCAGTACGAGCATCAGAGGTCGGGCGATTTGCTTCCGAGACTTGAGATTCTAGAGTGGAAGTGGGATCTTATTACCATGGACTTCGTTGTTGGGCTCCCATACACTTTTAAAGAAATTTGACGCAGTGTGGGTTATTGTGGATAGACTGACCAATTCTGCACACTTCATTTCGGTTGTGACTACATATTCTTCAAACAGCTGGCTTAGATCTATATCCGTGAGACTTTTTGTCTCCATGGTGTGACGGTGTACATTATCTCTTATCGAGGCATGCTCTTCACATTGTATTTTTGGGGAGCTGTGAAATGTGAGTTAGGCACACAAGTTGAGTTGAGTAGAACATTTCAAACTCCAGATAGACGGACAGTCCGAGCGCACCATTCTGATCTTGGAGGATATGTTGTGTGCATGTATTATGGAGTTAGAAGGCCTTATTGTCACAACCCAAATGGGTAAATTTGGATTTAGAAGGCCACGAAGGGTACCCCGTGCCTTTCTTATCACACCATCATGGGTAAATAGGATAGAATGGTCGTTATGAGATAACCAGAATAAAATGTAAAGGAATAATAGACATAGGACGATCCAACATGATATAGAAACTTATACATGAGACATAAGGGACTATAAGGCCAATATAATCATTTGTACACTCAAAACATAGGCCGACAAGGCCATACAAGTACCCATATACATGATATCTTTCTACAAGCCTCTAAGAGTACATAAAAATCATAATGGTCGGAACAGGGCCACGCCATACCAATCAAAACATGCCCAGTGCATACTGACCAAATAAGAAACTCCCGAGCAAGTGGAGTGGACCAACACCTTCACTGAGCAGATAGCCTACTAGGATGACTTTCAACCTGTCTATCGGGACTTACGGGTATGAAAGACAGCGTTCCCAGGAAAAATGGACTTCAGTACTAATAAAGTACTGAGTATGTAAGGCATGAAAAGAAGCATATAAAAGACGTGAAATAAAAATGGACTAAAGGACTCAATTTATAAGTCTGAATAGCTCAGTAATTATTAAAGCTTCATAGTGTCATGTCTATGGGTATAAATGTCATATCATGCATAGGTATATGCGTACATAACATCATCATGCCTCTAAGGGCATCCCATCGTATCATCTCGGCCTCAGTGGGCAAAATCATAAACGTATGCCAGTTGATCAGGTCCTTTCCCCATACCACATATACATATAATATACACGTCTATAACTCCATCTGGTTATAGGACAAAGTACATGTATATATGAGTGCAATGCATAATGAAGTAAGTCAATAAGATCTCTCGGAATATCATAAGATAAATATGCCTTAGTTTAATATCGTGAAATAAAATTTGTCAACTTCTGTATTTTTTGAGACCCATGAACAGACGATATAATGATAGGACACATGGGGAATCTAGAATATAGGCATCCCTATTACTTCTAAGAATAGAGTCATTTGTGAAAGTTGCATGTTTGCTCGTTTCGTTTGTATCATGTGGATCATGCGAAAAGGAAAGAAGAGATAGACTTAACATGTCTTATCACAGTATATCCAATGACCACGTTGAAATTGTCTCATCGCACTTTAATCTACAACAACGATAATAATTCTATCATTAAGCTATGAAAGATTCAACTAACGTACAACGAACAACAAGCTTATTTATTATTAAAACGGGCAGCATCTCCCTTGTTTTCCGTTCTTTCCCCAAGTCCATAATAAGAATAAGATCACATACGACCTTCAAGTATATACTTTCAGCACCACAACACACTGAACAACCCAACAACATAATTCACCCTACACAACAACAAGTGCACAAATGTCACCAATAGAACTACTTAACACGGCGAGCGGTAAGATTGGATTGAAACCAAACCCCAACTCATTTTACCATCTCCCCTATACTTACAAAACATTCAAACAGTCCAGAATATAAAAACATATATTCGCATGATATTCCAACCTTATATCCATAATAAAAGTAACATCAAACTACCCAACAAGATATTACAGCAATATGGACAACTTCTATGTATTGTGTGGTTGCTTATTCTCCTATTTAAAACATCATGAACATAATAAAAATATTTTCCAGCATAAAAACAATACTAACATTATAACCAAGCCATTCCCCATGATTTCCAGCCATATGAAGTCATATACAAACCTCCAAAATAGTCCAATAAGAGACAACAACTTCTTATACAACTTCAAGTTCTATCTTGTAATTCTTCATCTAAATAACTTAAACAATGCATATATAAGCGTGGGCGCAAGAAATGAGTGTTTTACATACCTTAAATATTCATAAAAAATCTCAAACCAAATCTTCCCTTAGCTTACAGGCACCCTTAATGGCATCACAACACCATAGAGACTCTTTTCTTCACTTAGGCTAACATTTGAGGATAGGTCCAGGTAAAACCACCTTGGATTAGACTTGGAACCTTGGAGAGATGTTAGAGAGGTGTTGAGAGAGTTTGGAAAATTTCCTTGGTCGAAAATAGCCAAAAATGAGGCATCCAGCCCCGTTAAACTGTTCTAGGGTCGTCCACCACCTAAGTGGGTCCCATTAGGAGCTGCTAGTGTAGTCTCGCAAAAATGCGAATATCTCTATACTCTAATGTCGTATCGACAAACGGTGTAATATGTTAGAAACTAGACTCATAAATATTCAATTTGTTAGGTGGATAATCCCGTAATACCTTGTATATTGGGAAAAGAGCTCTGCTACATTTGGCCTAATTTTCATTACATTTATGGATGTAACTTGTGATGACCTTTGCCAACTTTTGTGCCACAACTCGCTTAGATTCAAAACATAACACAAGAATATCATATGACTAAAATAAATCATAATATAACCACCTTATCATGTTAATAACCGTAGTCTCACCCCAAAAGTACATGTTATAACATTCCCAACTTGTCGACTTTCGACGAAACGTATTTTCTTCTATTCGTTTAGCTTCTAAGCCTTCCAACCCTCTTGGTACTTGTTATTCATTATCTTAAATATTTGTAACCTACAAGGTAATATGATTAACTTACTTTATGTACTTTCAAATATAATCTCATTTCTGAGCTTACATCAATTGACTTACGATGTACTCTCACGTATGAAAATATGGGGTGTAACATCATTCCCCCCTTTGGAACATTCATCTTCAAATGTTGACATATGCGCTTATCAGTCTCATAACATATAGCTCTTATGAATACTTTAATATTCTCCTTGCCATCTATGCAACTGTTCTACGAATAAATCCGAAGGCCGGTGCATTCCCCCCTTTAGGCCTCTTTCTCACACCATGACTTGTGGTCGGAATTCATCCAATCTCGTTATTATTGTTACCTTCTATCATACAGCATGTATGAATTTGTGCTTGTATGTGCGACTATGTGACCCTTCTCTTCTTTTTCCTCCATCCTTTAGCCAATCTTTAGGCCGCACTTTGTGAACTTGTATAGAACTATGACAAGCTATCCTTCTAGGCTTCTATAGGTGTAGTGAAGTCCTTTTCTTGGTACTTTGTCGAACTTACGACTATTTCTATATCTTGTTTCATAGCCTCGGTTATCTATGCTTGTGGCTTTACTAAATCTAGATAGGTTATACTATACCATAACACTTACTTCAGTTTATTATTACCGAGATCTACTGCCCAACTCCAGGTTACTCTCTCTCAGCTTATCGTATATGTATAAATCTAAGACTTCTAATGCATCCTCATCACTGTTCATCTTAAGAATGCTGGCCTAATCTTATCTCATATCCTAATCTCATCTCATACTTTGTAACTTTTATCCATCCATTATTGATTCAGCTTAATGTTGATCCATAATTAACCACTGATAACATGAAACCTCTTATGTAATACATTATCACTAGGGTACAAGTCGCATCGGGGAACATTTGATGTGATTTTCCTGATCCACCTAGGGGCGATACTATACTTCAGTTACCTTAGTTCATAGCATGCCAATGTGTTTCATCTTACATGGGGGGGGGGTATTCTAATCTTTGCAATGCATGAAATCCCTTTTCTTTAAATCATTACTCAATCGAAGGCATAAATGTCATCCTTTTATCTATCACAATTACACCCTTATTCTACTCGCAACCTTCCTTTCATTTACTAGCACAATATACTTCCTTTCGTGCCTTCTCAGTTGTCTTTAAATGTAAGCAATTACTTTTCCTGGTCGTTCTGCCACTTGCTGCATGGATACTTAGCTTCTCTTAGTGCCCACGAATACAGGAATTCCTTGTAACTCATATAATTTCAAATATCACTTTTCACTTCCATTCATTAGTCACGATAGGTGTCACTTTCTTATGGAGTGCATCCAATGTTGTAGTGAGACTGTTATTACAAGACCATTTCCGCTTCAAGTTACTATGCTTAGGTTGAAGCTTTCTGTCACGCCCCGAACCTAGGAGCGAGACCAGCACCCGGTGCCTCATCTAACCTGGCGTACCAA
>AWOL01S0001201.1:0-10152 GCA_000715115.1 Nicotiana otophora | reverse complement strand
GTAGTGCTCTAGCTGAAGGCTGAGCAACTGACTGCATGGGTCTGGATGACACTCTCCTATGTATTGACTTTCCACCATTACCCCCACAGTAGGAGCCACTACGATTTCTCGTGGATCGGGTCTTGTTGTTATTATCTAGCTCTCTCTTTCTTTTTAACTTTCGATCTCCGTAGTTTGATCAAACGCCACAATTTTTCCATAATTCATATCAGAATTCAAGGCAGTCGTAGCGGCCTCATTAATTACCAAGGGACTATGTCCTTGCGCAAACTGTCATACTCTAGACTCCATAATGGGCAACATATAAATAGGATACTTGGACTTAGTCCGGAATTTTATATGGTACGGCATCCTGAACCATGTTTGTACCCAATAATCTAACCTCGCCCGGCTCGAACGAACTCACTAAAGACCGACAACGCCTACCACACAGAGCCTCAAATGGTGCCATCTGAATGCTCGACTGATAACTGGTGTTGTAGGCAAACTCTACAAGTGGCAAAAACTGATCCCAAGCACCCCCAAAATATATCCAACAAGCGCGGAGCATCTCCTCCAGTATTTGAATAGTGCGCTCGGACTGTCCGTCCGTCTGAGGGTGAAATGTTGTGCTAAATTCAATTTGAGTACCTAACTTCTACTGTACAACCCTCCAAAACTGTGATGTAAACTGCGTACCCCGATCAAAGATGATAGATACCGGTACGCCATGAAGCTTGACGATCTCGCGGATGTAAATTTGAGCTAGCTGCTCGGAAGAATAAGTAGTCATCACAAGAATGAAATGAGCTTACTTGGTCAGCCTATCCACAATCACCCAAACTGCATCAATCCTCCGCTGAGTTCTTGGGAGTCCAACAACAAAATTCATAGTGATCCGTTCCCATTCCCACTCCGGAATCACTAACTTCTGAAGCAACCCACCCCATCGTTGATGCTCATACTTCACCTGCAGGCAATTTAGGCACCGAGCCACATACTCTCCACTATGTCCTTCTTCATCCTCCTACACCAGTAATGTTGCCTCAAGTCCTAATACATCTTCACGGAACACGGATGAATAGAGTACCACGAGCTATGAGCCTCCTGAAGAATCAACTCACGCAAACCATCTACATTAGGCACACACCGCCTGCCCTTCATTCTCAATACGCCATCATCCCCAGTAGTGACCTCCTTAGCATCACCGTGCTGAACCGTGTCCGTAAGGACAAGTAGGTAGGGTCATAATACTGAAGCTCCCTGATGCGATCATAAAGGGAAGACCGAGTGACCACACAAGCCAACACTCGACTCGGCTCAGAAATATCCAATCTCACAAACTGGCTGGCTAAGGCCTGGAAATCCAATGCTAAGGGTCTCTCTACTGTTGGAAGATATGCTAAACTCCCCAAACTCTCTGACCGATGACTCAAAGCATCGGCTACCATGTTGTCCTTCCCCCGGTGGTACAAAATGGTGATGTCAAAGTCCTTATGTAGCTCCAACCACCTCCACTGACGCAAGGTAAGGTTCTTCTATCTAAATAGATGCTGCAAACTCTAGTAATCGGTGTAAATCTCACAAGGAACATCGTACAAATAGTGTTGCCAAATCTTCAAGGCATGAACAATAGCTGCTAATTGAAGGTCGTGCACATGATAGTTATTCTCATGCACCTTCAGTTGTGTGCACGCGTTGTCAATCACCCTACCGTCCTGCATCAACACCGCGCCAAGACCAATCCGCAACGCATCACAATATAAAGTGTAAGACCCCAAACCTGTGGGCAATACTAATATTGGCACTGTAATCAAAACCGTCTTGAGCTTCTGAAAGCTCTCCTCACACTCCTCTGTCCACCTGAACGGAGCACCCTTCTGGGTCAACCTAGTCATAGGCGCTGCAATAGATAAGAATCCCTCTACAAAGAGATGGTAATACCAAGCCAAACCAAGAAAACTATGGGTCTCCGTAGCCGATGATGGTCTAGGACAACTCTGCACCGCACTGCCGATGATGATCTTTTGGTCAGCCCAAAAGACATCACAAGGAACTCGTAGTGACCATACCTTGTCCTGACAGCAGTATTCGGGATATCTCCCAAATCCTTTACTGATGATAGCCCGAACGCAAGTCAATCTTGGAAAACACTATAGCACCCTGTAACTGATCAAATAAGTCATCAATACGAGGCAATGGATACATGTTCTTCACTGTGAATTTGTTCAACTGTCAGTAATCAATACATATCCGTATAGAACCATCCTTCTTCTTCACAAATAAGATAGGAGCACCTCAAGGTGACACAGTGGGCCGAATGAAGACATTATCAAGCAACTCTTGTAACTGCTCCTTCAACTCCTTCAACTCAGGAGGAACCATACGATATGGACTAATAGCGATGGGCTGAGTGCCCGTCAACAAACCAATGCCCAAACCAATATCTAGCTGCACGCCCGGAAGATCAGCTGTAAACACATCTGGAACGTCCCTCACTACTGAGACTGACTTAGCTATATGGGTATCAATAATGAAATCTCTCACATAAGCTAGATATGTGTCACACCCCTTCTCAACCATTCATTGAGCTTTACGAGATGAAATAACTTTGCAGGGAGTATACTCTAAGGTACATCTCCACTCTAATCGCGGTAATCCTTGCATACCCAGCGTCATGATTTTATAATGACAATCAAGAATAGCATAGTGGGGCGACAACCAGTCCATGCCCAAAATAACATCAAAGTCTACCATACTGAGCAATAATAAATCAGCTCTGGTCTCAAAACCACTAAGAGCAATCAAACACGACCGATACACACGGTCCACAACAAGAGAATATCCCACAGGAGTAGACACATAAACAGGGGAACCCAAGGAACCCCGAGATACGCCCAAATATGGGGCAAAATAAGAGCACACATAGGAATATGTAGAGCCTAGGTCAAAAAGTACCGACCCATCTTTATGACAGACTGGAAAAATACCTGTAATGATAGAGTCGGAAGCAACTGCCTCTATACGAGCTGGAATAACATAATACCTGGCTTGGCCTCTCCTTCTAGGGCAACCTCGACCTCCCCGAGCTCCACTTCGAGTTGGCTGAGCAGGCGGGGCTGTAGATGGTGCTGGAATCATAGCTTGAGGACCTGATGAAGCACGTGGTGGCTGAGAAATCTGCGGAGGTCCACCCCTCCTAAGTCCGGGGCAATCCCTCACCATATACCGGGTGTCGCCACACTCAAAACAACCCCTCAGAGGGTGTGGCTATTGTGACTGACTAGGTCTAGGTTTGCTGGACTGGCCGCTAAAAGCACCCCGAGCAGGAGGCACACTAGATACTGGCAGTGCATAATAAGGCTCCTGGGGCCCGAGAAATCATGCCCTCCAATCTCCTAGAAATACTCACAACCTGCTGGTAAGGAATATCCATCTCTAACTCCCTGACCATACTAATCCTGATACTGGGGTGGAGTCCCTTAATAAACCGACGAACCCTCTCTCGAACTGTGGAAACCAAGGCCGGTGCATATTAGGCCAAATCACTGAAGCAGACTGCATACTCTAACACAATCATAGCACCCTGGCGCAGCTACTCAAACTCCGCGTGCCATGAATCCCTAAGGCTCTGAGGGACATACTCTCTCAAAACCATGTCGGAGAACTGAGCCCATGTAATTGAATCTTCCTCATCCGGACTACTCAACGCATAAGCACGCCACCACTAATAGGATGCTCCTCTAAGCTGAAAGGTGGTAAAAGAAACGCCACTCATCTCCGCTACGCCCATAGTACGGAGGATACGATGACACTCCTCCAGAAAACCCTGAGCATCATCTGTAGAAAATCCATTGAAGGTAGGTGGGTGGTACTTCTTGTACCTCACAAGTCTGAGCTACTCCCCCTCAGGAGCAGCTGTCCTAGTCTCGTGCGGAGCCGGAGCTACCGGTGGTATAGGAATGAACTCTGGGCCTGATCAACCTTGACCCTCTGCTCAGGAGTGCAGGCTATGAGTGTCTGTGCCCTTCCCCCAGCCCGAGATGTGGTGGGAGCTAATGGAATTAATCCAGCTCATGCTAAGGTGCTGAACATGCTCATGAACTGGTCTATAGTCTCCTGGAGGGCTGGCGTAGCAATAGGAATCTTCAGTGTTTTCCCTACAACTGGAACTGCTGGGGGCTCCTCTGTCGCAGCTCGCGTGGGTGCTCTAGCTACACAGCCTGCTCGTCCTCTACCCCGGCCTTGGCCTCTAGGGGATCTAGCAGGGGGCGCGGATGCCAAGTCGTTAGATCTCCCGGTACGGGTCCTCACTATCTGTGAGAAAGAATAGAATAGAGAATTTTAGAATTTGATGCCAATAACTCGCACGACAAGGAATCAAAAGAAGTATGATTGTTCCTAACAGTTCCATATCCTCGTGAAGATAAGTACAGACGTCTCCGTACTGATCCACGAGACTCTAATAAACTTGCTTGTGACTCATGACACCTATGAACCTAGAGCTCTTATACCAACTTGTCACGAACCAAATGTTCCCTCCGTGAATCGTCATGACGACACCTAGTCTCTACGACTAGGTAAGCCTAACACTTGCAAAAATGAAATGAAAAACACAAAAATTAATAACCAACAGTAACAAATTTTTCAAATAAGCAATTGAGATGTCGCTCAGCATATACAATGATCAACTCTCGAAATATACATAACACTCCCAAGACCCGGAACACCATAAGCCACAAGCTTCTACGAAGTTCTAGCTGTTCTATACCTCAATGTCTATAGAAATAAGAGAAAAATAAACATAGGGGATAGAGGGGGGCTCTGAGGATCTGCGGCCGCGGGCAGATGTACCTTGAAGTTCTCCAAACAAACAGCGGCGACTGCAACTAAGGACGATACTGGTAAGAGGAACCCGGATCTGTACACGAAAAACATGTGCAGGATAGGGCGTGAGTACACCACAATGGTACCCAGTAAGTGCCAAGCCTAACCTCGGTCGAGTAGTGACGAGGTCATGTCAGGGCCCTACTAGTATATAATAAATAAGCAGGAGAGTATAACAATATAATAAGAGACTAGAATTTAAACAAAGAGAACATAGAAAAGTGGCAACGCTGAACACAAGGATAAACAACAGGGGTTCTCCCGAGATACCGTCTCGTAGTCCTAAAATAAAAGTGCAAGAAGATCTCCCGAGGTACTGCCTCATAGTATCAAAAGTAAATATGCAGGGAGAACTCCCGAGGTACCGCCTCGTAGTCTCAAAAGTAAATGTGCAGGGACATCTGCCGAGGAACCGCCTCGTTGTCTCAAAAATAAATATGCGAGGAGATCTCCCAGGATACCGTGCTGTAGTCCCAAAGTAAATACGCAGCTCAAATAAATGAATATAACAGATACAACAGAGAAAACCTACAATTTAGACTAAGTACAAGTCAAGAAAGAGGCAGGATTTACTAAACATGTTGCAAAGAGTTCAAATAGGCAATTAGAACACGTAGACATGCTATTCTAGGCTAAAGGGATAACTACACATGCTAGTATACTCAGATAAGATGAAAAACATGCTATTACGCGGTAAAAGTAATATAGGTTTTTTAACAAAAAGCCCGTGTACGCACTCATCACCTCGCGTACACGGCGCTCACATATCATAACAACACCAAATCCTAAGGGTATTTCCCCCACACAAAGTTAGGCAAGTCACTAACCTCGAACCAAGCTCAATAAATCCGTAACAATGCTCTTTCTATGAAAATCTGACTCTGAATGGCCCAAATCTAGCCAAAATCATTTACATATCATAAATATGACTACAAGGAACTAATCTAGCTACTGAAATCAAAGCTAAAGCAAGAAATTGGAAAACCCCACAAATAGACTCCATAGGCACACGTCTCGGAATCGGGTAAAAGTAACAAAATACGAACACCCATTCACTCACGAGTTCACTCATACAAAAATCATCCAAATCCGATATCCAAATCTCAATCAAAACCCAAAATCATAGTTGAAGAACTTCTTCCCATTTTTCCCAACTTTTCAACCCAAATCTGACATTGAATGATATATTTAATGATTGATTAGTGGGATATAACCAAAATCAAGTGTAGAATCATTACCCAATCGATGTCTCTGAAACTCAACCGAAATCTCATCCAAATCCGAGCTCCCAAACTTAAGTTTTGATAAAAATGGCCAAACCCTCGTTTTTTGAAATGATATAAGTCTACCCAGTGATTCCTTAATTGCGAACGTGGAACTAGCCTCTCGATCGAAAAGAAAAACTTTGGTTCCCAAGGATTTAACCCTACGCAAACGCGAAAAACACCAACAAACGCGGTGTACTGGCTCTCAGACTTAGGCGATCGCGAACGTCCTCATGCTTTCACGATGTGCAAAGTGCGTGGCCCAGCTTTAGACTCCTTAACTTTACGCGAATGCGACCTTGGCCACTCGTTTGCGAAGGACCACTTCACACCACTACGCGTTCATATCCTTCTACCCGCGAACACGAAGAACAAAACTTCCTCTGCCCAGCTA
The DNA here is from genome assembly GCA_000715115.1 of Nicotiana otophora. NCBI lineage: Eukaryota > Viridiplantae > Streptophyta > Magnoliopsida > Solanales > Solanaceae > Nicotiana > Nicotiana otophora. The sequence goes on along the minus strand of AWOL01S0001201.1, from coordinate 3,627 downwards.
AGCCTACGAGATCGCGGACCTTCTCTCGCGATCGTGTATAATGCAACCAGATGCACCAGATCACAGAACTTCAGCCCTTTCTCTAAGTCCAAAACGCATCCGATAACGATCCGAAACACACTCGAGGCCCCCGGGACCTCAACCAAAGATACCAATTTAAACACCATACGAACTTAGTCGACCCTTCAAACCACATCAAACAATGCTAAAATTAAGAATCGCCCTCCAATTCAAACTTAAAGGACTTGAAACTTTAAATTTCCTCAATCGATGCCGAAACCTAGCAAACCACGTCCGATTGACCCCAAATTTTTGCACACAGGTCATATTCAACCCTACAAACCTACTCCAACTTCTGGAATTGGAATTCAAAGAACAAAAAGTTCACTACCGGTCAAAATTTCATAAACTTTGACTTTCGCCATTTCAAGACTAAATAAGCTACAGACCTCCAAAACACTATCCGGTTACGCCCCTAAGTCCAAATTCACCTAACGGAACCGACAGAACTCTAATTCGGAGTAGTCTTAACACAGTTCCAATTACGGTACAAATCCTAAGGCTTAAAACTCCATTTAGGGACTAAGTGTCCCAAAACACTCCCAAAACCAAAACAAAACCTCCTGGAAAGTCACAATAGCAGAAAAAGATATGGGAGAAGTAGTTAATAGGGGATCGGGGCTATAACTCTCAACACGAAAGACACGTTCATTACATCCTTCCCCTCTAAAAACAATCGTTCGGTCTCCCAAGTCGCCTCCTCGACCGGCTGACCCCTCCACTGAACCTTTACGGAAGTAATGTTCTTTGACCTCAGCTTTCGAACATGCCTGTCCAAAATAGACACTGGCTCCTCAACATAATATAGATCCTTGTCCAACTAGACTGAGCTGAAATCCAATACATGAGCAGTATCACCGTGATATTTCGGAAGCATAGAAATGTGGAATACCGTAAAGCAATCATATATGCAACCTCCCCAACACGCTGCAACACCTCAAAAGGACAAATGTACCTTAGGCTCAGCTTGCCCTTCTTCCCAAATCTCATAACGCCATTCATAGATGAAACCCGGAGCAAGACCCGCTCTCTAACCATGAATGCAACCTCGCGAACCTTCCGATCCGCACAACTCTTCTGTCTGGAGTGGGCAGTGCGAAGTCTATCCTGAATCACCTTCACCTTATATAGGGCACCATGAACCAAGTATGTACCCAATAATATAGCCTTGCCCAGCTCGAACCAACCTACTAGAGACCGACACCGCCTACCATACATAGCCTCATACGGTGCCATCTGAAAGCTCGACTGATAACTGTTGTTGTAGGCAAACCCCGCAAGCGGCAAAAACAAATCACAAGTACCCCCAAAATCTATCACACAAGCATAGAGCATATCCTCCAGTATTTGAATAGTGCGCTTGGACAGTCCATCAGTCTCAGGGTGAAATGTTGTACTCAACTCAACTCGAATACCCAGCTTCTGCTGTACAGCCCTCCAAAACCGTGATGTAAACTGCGTACCCCGGTCAGAGATGATAGATACCGGTACGCCATGAAGCCTGACGATCTCGCGGATGTAAATTCGAGCCAGCTGCTCGGAAGAATAGGTCGTCATCACATGAATGAAATGAGCTGACTTGGTCAGCCTATCCACAATCACCCAAACCGCATCATTCCTCCACTGAGTTCATAGGAGTCTAACAACGAAATGCATAGAGATCCGCTCTTATTCCCACTCCAGAATCGCTAACTTCTTAAGCAACCCACCCGGTCGCTGATGCTCATGCTTCACCTGCAGGAAATTTAGGCACCTAGCCATATACTCCACTATGTCCTTCTTCATCCTCCTTCACCAGTAATGCTTCCTCAAGTCCTAATACATCTTCGCGGCACCCAGATGAATAGAGTACCTCGCGATATGAGCCTATTGAAGAATCAACTCAGGCAAACAATGTACATTAGGCACACATAGCCTTCCATGCATCCTCAATATGCCATCATCCCCAATAGTGACCTCCTTAAGATCACCGTGCTGAACTGTGTCCTTAAGGACAAACAGGTAGGGGTCATCATAGTGACGCTCCCTGATGGGATCATAAAGAGAAGACTGAGTGACCACACAAGCCAACACTCGACTCGGCTCAGAAATATCCAATCTCACGAACTAGCTGGCTAAGGCCTGGACATCCAATTCTAAGGGTCTCTCTATTGTTGGAAGATATGCTAAACTCCCCAAACTCTCTGCCCGGTGACTCAAAGCATCGACCACCACATTGGCCTTCCCCAGGTGGTATAAAATGGTGATATCATAGTCCTTAAGTAGTTTCAACCACCTTCGTTGACACAAGTTAAGATGCTTCTGTCGGAATAGATGCTGCAAACTCTGGTGATCGGTGTAAATCTCACAAGGAACACCGTACAAATAGTGCTGCCAAATCTTCAAGGCATGAACAGTAGCTGCTAATTCAAGGTCGTGGATAGGATAGTTCTTCTCATGTACCTTCAGCTGTCTGCATGCGTAGGTAATCATCCTACCGTCCTACATCAACACCGTGCCAAGACAAATCCGCGACGCATCATAATATACAGTGTAAGACCCCGAACCTGTAGGCAATACTAATACTGGCACTATAGTCAAAGCCGTCTTGAGCTTCTGAAAGCTCTCCTCACACTCCTTTGTCCACCTGAACGGAGCACCCTTCTGGGTTAGCCTGGTCATAGGCGCTGCAATAGATGAATCCCTCTACAAAGCGACGGTAATACTCCGCCAAACCAAGAAAACTACGGATCTCCGTTGCCGATGACGGTTTAGGCCAACTCTACACTGCCTCCACATTCTTTGAATCTACCTTAATCCCATCTCTCGATACTACGTGTCCCAAAAATGCCACTGAGCCTAGCCAAAACTCACACTTTGAAAATTTTGCATACAACTTCTTTACTCTCAAGGTGTGAAGCACAGTCCTAAGGTGCTGCTCATGATCTTCCCGAGTCTGGGAGTACACTAAAATGTCGTCAATAAACACAATGATGAATGAGTCAAGATAACGTCAGAAAACACTGTGCATCAAGTACATAAATGAGCTACAGACCTCCAAAACACTATCCGGTTATGCCCCTAAGTCCAAATTCACCTAACAGAACCGACAGAACTCTATTCCGGAGTAGTCTTCACACAGTTTTGATTACGGTACAAATCCTAAGCAAAACATGAAGGCACATAAGAATATGTAGAACTCGGATCAAACAACAAGGAAACATCCCTATGATAGGCTGAGAGTATACCCGTATTAACTATATCCGTACGACTCCGCATCAAGTCTACTTGGAAATGCATAACAATGAGTTTGAGCCTCACCAGCCTGAACTCTTACTCTCGGAAGACCTCTCACTGACTGGCCTCCATCTCTAACTGTCTGACCTCTACCTCCGGCTACCTTACCCTTGCCTCTAGCTGGTTGTGCAGNGGTGGTGGAGAAACCGGTGCCGGAATCATGTCACGAGTACCCTGCTGTTGTATACTGCTATGAAGTTTGGGACAATACCTCTTGATATGAACTGTACCTCCACACTCAAAGCACTTTCTTGACTGGTGTGGCTGCAGAATCAGAGACTAACCCTAATG
>AWOL01S0001200.1:32463-46829 GCA_000715115.1 Nicotiana otophora | reverse complement strand
CCTCTCCCGCCTTTTGGGGAAGGTGTTATTAAATTGCCCAGGCAACATATATTCACAACGAGACTGCCTAGGCTTGAGTCATATTGACCTGTGCCAGAGGGATAAATATCTCTTTGCAGAAAGAAAAAACTAACTCCAATCCTATATCTTGTACACTCCAAGAAACATCTTATAAGAAAAGTTCAGAACATATGCCAAGATAAGTGGAAAGAAAAAACTAATACCTGCAGAGTGGCATCTTGAAGCAGAATGAGGATTGATAGCCTCAGATTTGATTAGGCAAACCTCCGCATCACGCCACTGAGACAAGCTTGTGTACACATTTGCTAGGTCATGCCATGTTTCCATTTCTAAATTTCTAGTGTTGTTTCTCATGTTCTGTGGGGTTAAAGGGCAAAAAGGACAACGCAACTGATGAGAGACGGAGAATTAAAAGGACAAATCAAAGTACAAAAGCCAGACAAACTACTAAGGAATACAAGATTGAACTTGAACATCCAACAATTTCCTACAGTCCTGCCTGAAGAAGAGAAATAGGATTGAAAGAGAACTGAAACAGAAGATTACACTTGGAAAAATTCCTTCCCCATTTTCCCTCTTCAATTGCAAATGTGAAGGTTCTTATCTCGGAAAGAAAACGAATAAAGGTTGAAAGCAAGCGCTTTACAAGGTCATGTATTGTTTCAGTAAGTGACAAGAATTTGAAAAGTGTCACTAAATTAAACTAGAAGGTCTATTAGACTTAGATTAGCAAGATTTGTTATCCAAGTTGATATTTCATGTCACGAGGAACCATACCTTTAAAAACTTTTTCTGAACTCCAAAACTTTTTCTCTGAACTTGGAGTACAGCAAGAAGATGAGTATATGTCTCCACTACTCATCTTTTTCATGTATTGTTTCAGTAAGTGACAAGAATTTGAAAAGTGTCACTAAATTAAACTAGAAGGTCTATTAGACTTAGATTAGCAAGATTTGTTATCCAAGTTGATATTTCATGTCACGAGGAACCATACCTTTAAAAACTTTTTCTGAACTCCAAAACTTTTTCTCTGAACTTGGAGTACAGCAAGAAGATGAGTATATGTCTCCACTACTCATCTTTTTCATGTATTGTTTCAGTAAGTGACAAGAATTTGAAAAGTGTCACTAAATTAAACTAGAAGGTCTATTAGACTTAGATTAGCAAGATTTGTTATCCAAGTTGATATTTCATGTCATGAGGAACCATACCTTTAACAACTTTTTCTGAACTCCAAAACTTTTTCTCTGAACTTGGAGTACAGCAAGAAGATGAGTATATGTCTCCACCGCATCCCGCAGATGTTCCTGGGCAATCTGTAGTTTCGCCTTAGTGCGTAGTAGTTCTCCTTGATTCCATTTTCCTGTTTCGTCTAGTGCAGCATTAATTATGTTTTCTGCATCTATATACCTCTTTTGAGCAGATAGTATACGAGCAAGAAGAAGCCATCCTCTGACAGTAGATCCTCCCTCCAACTTCAACAGCTGCTTTGCATAGTAGAGAGCAATATCCAACTTTCTCTGCTCTGCATTCTCCAAACTAAGGTAGAAAAGAACAGTAGGATTTCTTCCTTCAGTTATCTTTTGTGCCGATTCAAGTGATTCAAGAGCTTCACTCAGTCTTGACGTTCTCTCAGAATCAGACACGAGGGCACGAGATCGACCTGAGAGCAGAAGACCAAGTAAGCATTTTGCAACACTAGCCATCTGGTTACATTTCCCATCAATTTTTGGGAGCACTTTCCGGGCATACCCCATCCCTTCTTCCGATAAATTGGGATACTCTGCACAAATTTTGGCAGCAAGTAGTAACTCAAATATGCCGTTCTCGTTGTCCCTGTTATTCATCAGGTTCCTTAACAGATTCAAAGAGACCATGTCATCACCTTCTGCATAATAACACAGGGCAAGGGTAGTGTACTTTTGTCTTCTAACAACAATCCCAGGGAGCAACTCCTCAACCTGATGGGCGAGTGCCCTAAACTCACCTGCAATGGATAATGCAAAGCAGAGGTGATCCAAGATCGATGGGTCCCATACAATTTTATTGACGATGTATCTTCTTAGAAGAACCAGAAGCAGCAAAATAGCTTCTTCTATATTGTTTCTAGGTATGAAGGAACCTTCTGCCTGTGCGCGAAGATTTGGAGGAGTTGCATCAGTGCCACTGTATAAGAGAAATATAGCATACTGCTTTTCTATTTTGCTTCTCGTTTCCACATCAAGATTCCACCGATAAAGCAGGGCCCGTCTATATGACAAGATTGCTTCTTGAGGAGCACAAGCTAGCTTCCACAGCTCAGGAAGTAACTCCACCGCCTTGTTCAAGGTTTCCAACAATTTGCAATCAGCAGAAAAGTTCTCATGTAAGCCATCTGGCAAAGCAGACTCAACTGTATCCAGTATCACTGTACATGACTGAGCAGCTTCTGCAAAAGTCATAAAGGAAATCTTTAATGCCCAATAACAATCGACACGCTGGAACAGCCTTAAAAAGAATAAACATGCACAGATAGAGGTATCGTGACAGTAAATGGAAAATACCCCAAAGCAGGTGTCTTCTTGACTCAGTATTCCACAATAAAGTCAGCGGAATTATAATTCCCGAAGAATAAAATATGCAGTAGAATAAACACATATCATGAACTTAGCTAATAAGGTGAGGAAGCACCTGTAAACCTCCCAAGTGCCTGCAGGGATGTTGCTTTGAGTAAAATGGCCTCAAAGAGCAGACTTACTGCATGCATTGACATAGGTGGGATAGCGTCGCTAAGTGAATTCCGTCTTGGTATCTCACATCTTCTTGCAATCGAAAGTTTTATCTTCGGAACCACCGCAGCAATATCTATTCCCTCAAATACATGAAGAGCAGCCTCAATGTTACCTTTTTGATACTCAAGCCGACCTAATAATGCTCTTGCTTCCTAAAATAAAAGTGTCTCTTAGCCTCCAAGTAGAATATGAAGGGAATAGAAGTTGTAAGTCAAGAGCTTTTATTCATGAGAATTCAAGTTAGTTATGTCGTCCACCAAGGACATTGCAGCTGACATGTTGAAAAGATTTTTGTATTTCAATATGCAGTCACGCCATGTTAATTTTCGTTAATATGACAGAATCTCCAGTTTTAAAAAGATATTAGTGATCCATTACAAAGTAAAATATAAACACACCATTACGGGAGAATTGCAAGTAAAAACAAGGCTCATCGTCATTCATACAAAGAAAGTGGTGAAAGCTTTATGTACAACTTCATACAGAGATATATATATATAAATCAGAGAAAGTCTCATACATTTAAACCTTTTGCATGTTAAGTGGCTTATTTTCCTTGTGCTTCCATTATGAATTCAATTTTACTTCACATGCTACTGAGTCATCCCCTCAATTCTTTGAGGATGCAAGAATGCACTTTACTCAAAAAGAAATTTAAATGTAAAAATTACTGTGTCTACCAAATCATTGGTCTGATTATATAAATTTTAGACCACGTACACAGTGGAAAAAGAAATACGTGGACTTCTGTTCCCTGTGCCTCAGTAAGAAAACAAATTTCGGTTTGCCCAACACCAGATTAACAATGGAATTTATCTAATAACAAAACTAGATTCTGCCATTCTCAACTGAAAAGTTCCCTAGTATCCGGAATGAATAAATAAGAAAACTTCCTTACTGCATTAAAATCAAATTGAGGGGCGAAAATTGTGATAATAACATCTGATTATGAAAAATATAGGAACAGTTAACTATGTATCGCAAGGGAAGCTAATTTCATCATAAGTATCCTTTGCAGCACCAACCTCATAATTCAAAATGCCACTCTCACGAAGTGATGATTCTGCTTCTTCTATGTTACTGGTGTCTGCCTTGGCATCATCTCCGGCACGCGAAGAATACCCACTAGCTGAATAGTCTCGAGTTGCAAGAGACTCGGATGATGGAATAATATCTTCAATCCTCAGTTGTTCCCCTGAGCAAATGCACTTCATCATCTTCCGCAATCTAAGTCTTAAACAAATTTTCTGCTTGTAAATCCAATACTTAACACTCATCCTGTCTCATTACGCTGAAATGTTTAATCACAGAAGTTCACAAAACATATCAGTACCCACAGTGGAACATGAATCATAAGTCAGTAAACCAAGATAAGATATTTTATCCAGTGCACATAACAGTATAAGAGAAGAAAGCAAGAAAAACATTACAGGAAAGATTAGGCCAAATTCAATCTCTTTCTCCTTGTAGGATTGTGTTGATTTCACATATACCCTTTTAGCTGGAATTCAAGATGAGACCTTTTTCTTCCAAAGAAGGTCCAACTAAAAAAAATTATACAGTTCCCGAAATGCTGCACCTAAATTATGTGGATCATAGACTTTAAAGACCCTAAAACAAATAGAACAAAATTTCTAAGGTTTGCAAAGCCTAAGATATTGAATTGAGTAAAAGTAAGCAAAATCCAGATACAGGAAAAACCCAACATTACCCAAACAGAGCCTCCTCAGTTGAGCTAAACACAAAGGGTTTAACCAATTACAGAACTGAAACAAAAACTCAATAATCCAGAAAAGTTCACCAACAACCAAAAACATGTTGCATCATTCAGGGGAAAAGATTTCAACTTTCTTAAAGCCTGGACAGCTAAAAAATTTTAAGGGGAAAAAAACTCAATGTCTCATAAAAATGGGTGAAAGATAGGGTTAAATCAAAAGTACCTTTTGATTGGTAAAAAGCATTGACTGAGCTGAGCCCACAAGATATTAAAGCCTCCACTACCCCTCATTTCTTCCAAAGATTAAAGCTTTTTAGCTTGATTTTCTTGACTGAGTTAAACCCAAAAATGAAGAATCCAATGCTTTTAAAATTTTGTTTTTCTTGCACAAGTTTTCAACTGTGGATTTTACTCTTGGAATTGTGGAAGAGAAGATTCAAAAAGTCAGACAGACAGAAGTAGTGAGTGCATTAAATGTGAGAGACCCAACAAACCCTGAAATCTTCTCTTCCTTATTATCAGTAAAAAATAAGAATTTAGAATGCAGCAATTATTTTCTTAATGTGGGTAAATTTTTAGTTAATTGTGACAAAGATTTTTCTTACAATAGTTTTTACAATAAATTACTAGTAAACTCTGACAGAGTCTTGAATTCCTTTACAGTAGGAGTACTAAATTTAATTATGTTAATTATTTTAACGGCTGCTTTAGAGAAAGGTTATGGGGAAGGAATAGAGTGGGTCCCATTGTTGAATTTTGGTACAAAGGCCTTTCAAATGTCTGTCAGTTGCCAACTGTACAAAAAAAATGATTCTTTGATTTACTAATTTATTTCACTTTTCTTTATTTTAAGAATAATTATCAATTGTTTTATCCTTTTGCACGTGCTTTATTTCATTTTTGTTTTCGAACGGGGTTAATGGGCGATCAAGCCATTTGCACTTTGGAGTAAAAATATCACCGGCTAGTCAACAAGGGCTGGTCAGTTCAGGCTAGTTAGTTTTCGGATTGATAATTAAAAAATAGTCAATATTTTTAAAATTATTAAAAAATAGCTACTATTTTGCTGTAATACGGAAAGTTTCAATATAATAAACTGGAGATTGGTACACCTGTGTATGAACTTCCAACTCCAGCATACAGAAAGTTCCAGCATAATATACTGGATATTGAAGCACTTGTGTATGAACTTCCAACATATTATGTTGGACCAATATATTATGCTGGAACTCCAGTATATTATGCTAGAATATTTTCCGAATTTTGAACAGTGTTTTCGTTCAGATTTATCTTTACATGAAAAGTGCCTAAATTTCGATTACTTTTGAAACTATGATTATTTATCAATTACCATTCATAAATCCGACTATTTTTTAATTTCACCCTTGGACGGGTGTCTGCCTGAGGTCGGCCAAAGTAGCCGAGAAAAAGAAGAAAAAAACTACAATTGATAAAGCGGATTACTTAAAATTGATAAATCAATAGGGCAAAATGCTAATTTTGGCAATGAGCTTCAAATTCTAGAATTACCATTCAATGAGATACAAGATTTTCGTTTTCTGGTCCTATCCATTTCTTCCACTATGAGCTAGGACTGGGCTGATTATGCCTGTCCATGGTTAATTTGCAACTATTATCAAAATAATTATATTTCGTTTAAGTTAGTAATATAGCTAGGCGTGAAGAACCTGGAACCTGAGGTCCCCAAACACACACACAAAAAAAAAGGAAAAAAAAGTTGTTAATGTTACAAATATATTATATTATGGATATCTATTTAGTAATCCGTTGTAAATAAACTTTCTGAAAAAGCTTATTCATATTGGACTTCGCCGTAAATATGACTATCTATTTAGTATTCTATTGAAAATAAGCCTAATGAAGAAGCTTATCACTTCAGCATTCCGTTGTGGTTAAATATTACTCATGTAGAAGATTATCTATAGCTGATACAATAACAGCTTACAAGAAGCTTACACAGCAGCTTGCAGTAAGGGCTTACAAGCAACTTATACAACAGTTTGCAGTAGCAGCTTGCAAGCAACTTACGCAGTAGCTTGCAGTAGCAGCTAGGGCTGTGCATGGATCGGATCGGATTTAACACATTTCGGATTCATATTTCGGATTTCGGATTCTACAAACTGCAATCCGAATCCGATCCGAATTAATATCGGATCGAATTTTAAAGTTTGGATCGGATTTTCGAATTTCGAATCGGATTATTATGCCTCAAAGTTACAAACTCATATGTATATTTTCTTTGTAAAAGAGGCAATACATTAAGAAAAATTCATGTTTATGCAATTATGAGAGTACTATGGCGACAATATAGCTAAATCCAGCAATTGTAGAGGTAATAACTTGGAGTAAGATGTAAAGAAAGTACTAACTATCCGAAATTAAAGTTTAATATTTATATATGCCCTAATAATTTCGGATTACGGATCGGATCGGGTTACAATTACACCAATCCGAATCCGATCCGAATATCCGAAATTTTAATAAATACAATCCAAAATCCGATCCGAATATCTGAAATTCGAAATTGAGCGGATCGGTTCGAATTTCGGATATCCGATCCAAATGAACAACTCTAGTAGTAACTTACACAACAACTTGCAGTAGCAGCTTACACAATAGCTTACACAGCAGCTTGCAGTAGCAGCTTACAGAGCAGCTTCCTTTCTTCTATAAATAGAAGAGATTTCAGTTCATTATGGACACAAGTTTGAAGTTGAATAATATATCAGTTTCTCTCTATACTTGTCTTTACTTTACAGTCTTTCTTTTATAACACTTTATCACCACGAGACTCTACCATATCGCGCACTTACTTTGAATTTAGTTTTTCTATTTCAGGATAAGAAGTAATTCAAAGTCACAATACCGAGGGAACTAATAGATGGTGCCCAACATAGAAAATCTGGAAGAAAAGCAAGTCTCTACATCGTTGGGGAAATAAAAAAAATGCTTAGCTTGTGTATTTCTAGCTATTATGATTATTTGGTGCCGAAGCACCAATTGCTCGGAGGTATCAAGTATTATTTGTTTCATTAATTACTCATCTTAGCTATTTAAAGTGTTATAAAAAGCAATCATGTATATCTGTAAGAGAGAAAATTTGCATCGGTGCATGCGTATGGCTAATGATTGAAAGAGATTTGTCACCTCCAAAAGGTGATTTTTTTTAAATCCATCCAATATTCCTATTATCACTAGGAGTGATAAATATTTTGAGAGGCAGCAAATTTGCTCATGCAGAGCATCGCTTGAACTCCAGTAGAGTTCGTGAGAAATGTAAGATCACTAGAAGTGATCATATATTTTATATCGTCTTATTGTAACTAAATTTTATTAACCACCAGACGCAGTATATGCCTATGACCACTAAAAGTAGTAATTTAGGCTTTGTATCGTTACAATTGAAGATAAGCTAGAGAAATATTCTCTATATTACATGCATGCCTGGATTTGCTCCTGAAGTAGCATGTAACGACCCGATCGGTCGTTTTGAGTATTACAGCTCCGTTCCCCCATTTACTGCTCTATTCGTGCTTTGTAGCTGTATTATGACCTATCTGATTAGTTAGTTCGGGTCCATAGAGATTTCAGAATGCATTGAGACACTTAGTCTCATAATGGAAAGCTTAAGTTGAAAAAGTCGACCGGATATTGATTTATATATAAATGACCTCGAATTTGAATTCGGATGTTTTCAGTAGCTCTGTATGGTGATTTTAGACTTAGAAGCGTGTCCGAAAAATTATTTGGAGGTCCGTAGTAAAATTAGACTTGAAATGGCAAAAGTTAAAATTTTGGAAAGTTTGACCGGGCGGTTGACTTTTTGTTATCGGGGTCGAAATCTGATTCCAGAAATTGGAATAGCTTCTTCATGTCATTTATGATATGTGTGCAAAATTTGAGGTCAATCAGACGTGATTTGATAGGTTTCGGCGTCGTTTGTAGAATTTGAAAATTTTAAAGTTCATTAGGCTTGAATCCGTGTGTAATTTCGTATTTTTAAAGCTGTTTGAGGTGATTTGAGAGTTCAACTAAGTTCGTATTGGGATATAAGACTTGTTGGCATGTTTGGTTGAGGTCCCGGGGACCTCGGGTTAATTTCGGGTGGTTAACGGACTAAGGTTCGAAGTTGAAGAATTGCTGAAGGTTTGCAACTGCTGGTGTAATCGCATATGTAGATTGGTGACCGCAGATGCGAGCTCGCAGAAGCGAGAAAAGGGACCGCAAAAGCGGTCAGGGAGTCTCTGGACAGAGGTCGCAGATGCGGCCATACGCGCGCAGAAGCGACTTGCGCAGAAGCGCACACAGGAGCGCAGAAGCACACACGGGCGCGCAGATGCGGCTTGTACAGAAGCGCACAAAGGGGGCGCAGGTGCGGAGTTTGGTGCATAAGTGGTTTATGGGGGCGCACCTGCGAGACCGCAGAAGCGGCCAAGGTGTTGCAGCTGCAGAAGGCCTGGGCAGAGTCTATAAATGCGAGACTTCGCGATTTTGGCTTCATTTCATCATTTTGAGCTCGGATTTTGGAGATTCTGAGAGGGCTTTATAAGTGAAATTCTTGAGGTAAGATCCTTGTGTCCATTTTTATTCAATAATTATGTTTTCCCACTGATTTTCCATCTAGATGGTGTGTTTTTGAGGTATAATTTGGGGGGTTTGAGTCTAGGGATTTAGAGGGTGAACTTTGGGGATTTGAATGACCATTTGGTGTCGGATATTTGTAAATTTGGTATAGTTAGACTCGTGAGCGAATGAGCTGTCGGTTTTTTTGAGTTTCATCGAATTCTGAGACGCAAATTTTGGAGTGTATTTTCGGATTTTTGTGGGGAAAATTAGTATTTTGTTATGGAATTTAATTCCTATAATTGTGTGAACTGAATCAAATTTATTGTGGCTAGATTCGAGCCGTTTAGAAGTTGATAGGCACAGAATGGAATTTCTGGAGCATTGTTTAGCTTGTTCGACATTGGATTCGTCTTCTTCGAGGTAAGTAACTCTTCTAATCTTGGAGCTGAGGGTATGAACCCTGAATATACGCGTTATGTATTTGGTGTTGAGGTGACGCACATGCTAGGTGACGGACGTGTGAGCGTGCACCATGTGAACTGTGACTCCATTATTTTGGTGGTACTGTGTAGTTACCTGAACCAATCTGAAATCATGAAATCTCTACGTACTAGAGTTATCGAGCTGTGATTCATGTTAGAAGCCATATCTAGGCTACATGCTTATTATGTTGGGACCCCTTGAGGTCATTATTGTTGTTGAGTTATTTGTTTTCATTGCATTATATACTCAGTCATACACATTCATATGCATATCGTATCTCAGTCTCTATTGTTATTTATCGATACATCATATCATCATTTTGGGCTAGTTCATATCATTGTGAGCCCGAGAGACTGGAGAGGTTGATGACTGAGTGAGGCCGAGTGCCTGATTATGAGTGACATTTATGGGATCGGACTGCACGTCGTAGTGATTATACTGATTTATGATAGCGCTTGGGCTGAAGGAGCCCCTCCGGAGTCTGCACACACCCCTAGTGAGCACGATTGATATTATTGAGGGATGGATGTTCCCTAAACATGGATCTTGTCTGAAGCATTATATACCTGGAGATGGATCTTCTCTACGGGCTGGATTGGCCCTACTCAGTAATGAGTGACTAATGATCAGTTGATGTGTATATTCCGGGATGGATCTTTCCTGGGCCGGATTGGCCATATACAGTACCAAGTGATTGATCATGATGAGTGAAATGTGTGAGAAAGTGAGATTGAGTACTCTGAGATTGTGAGTACATGAGTTCATCTCTGAGATACATTGCATTGACATGCACACATGACATACATGCATAGAGATGTATTTTTCCTCATGTTGTACGGTATCATTCATTCATGACTTCTCACACATGTTGACATATGGGCATAATGATGCATTTGTTTTACATTGGCTATCTAGAGTGAAAATGAGACATCTTACTTATTATTGAAAGGATTTTTGAGAAAATTACTGGTTTCAAACTTATTCATATTTTTGGAAACTTCGGTAAATGATTTGGGTTTTCACTCATGTACTTGAAAGGCAGAACTATTTTCAGAAATCATGATTAAGCTGAGCATTTTATCTCTGAGTTACTTCTTTTATTATTTGCTTTATGTTGTTATGAACTGTTGTTGGTTATTAGTGTTGGACCCGACCTTGGTACAAGCTCGTCACTACTTTCAACCTAAGGTTAAGTTTGTTACTTGTTGAGTACATGGGGTCGGTTGTACTGATACTATACTTCTACACCTTGCGTGCAGATATTGGTTGCTGATGTTACTATGTTCCTTGGGAGCTGGATCTAAAGGTGTACTTATGTTCCAGTTGTGGTTGCCTCTTATTCATGGTAGTCTTAGATTCATAAAACTCTATTTAAGTACTTTTAAAACAGATGATGTATTTACTTCATACCAGCTTTGTATACTCTATTCTTAGAAGCTCATGATTTATACTAGTATTCCTTGGGGAATGTATCATATTCAGATATGTTTTTACTTAAATTGCTTTATTAATTGTTATTGGAATTGGTAAGTGGTTAATTGGCTTTCCTAGCAGGTTGGGTTAGGTGCCATTATGACTAGTTGGATTTTGGGTCGTGACAAGGTGGTATCAGAGCTCTAGGTTCATAGGTTCTACAAGTCATGAGCAAATGTGTAGTAGAGTCTTGCGGATCGGTATGATGACATCTATACTTATCTTCAAAAGGCTACATGGCATTTAGGATATATACTTCCCATCTTTCTTTCTTTATCGAGCGGAATTGATTCAGCTTGAGACATAACTTTTTGAATTCCTTCCACGCATTCGTGTGTGCACGTGAGCGCTCGGCATCAGCTGTGTATCACCGGCTTGTGATTTCAGGGATGTCATGCGAGATGTGTGTTCTGTGCTTTGGTGATAGGCCAGTCTGGAGGACTTGAGGCCAGGTTTGGACCGTGGCTTAGGCTCGGTAGCTCAGTTACAACTTGTACATTTGGGCTCATATGTCCGGTAATGTCCCTACGAGTGGAATTTGTAGCTCGATGAGCGGTGGAATAGCTTTGTGATGAGCATGATATAACCGCAGGATGTGTTAAGACGATTTGAACGTGACAAGAAGTATTTCCTTGGAATGCAAAGAGGGCCATTGGGTGCTTGTGATGTGGGGGCTTTCTACAGGTGCTTTGTGGAAATACTCTTGGGTTTGACGACCTGCTTGGCTTGGTTGAGTTAGAGAGATTTAGTTCTGATAGTTTGATTATGTGCAAATGGAAGGCTTCTGGCTGATCGGATATGTATTATACTTGTGACTCAGAATGATTATAAAGTTCTCATATTTTTCATATGATGGCATGATAGATGCGTTGTGTGGGATTAAGGTTGGCGTGTGCAAGGTCACAGTTTAGTTTTGAAGGGGAGGTCATAAATTCTTAGATAGCATGGACGATTTTCGATGTTTAGATGAATGTTATAACTATTTGGTTTTGCGTGAGTAGAGTGTACATTTCAGAAAGCGCACTACATTTTGAATTATGGATATTTCATAGGTATTGCGGCACTCTCCTAGTTAATAAACTGCTGATATTTGAATTATTGCTATGTGGCACGGAAGAATTATGGAAGTATTCCTCGTGGGATGATCGTGCATGAAAGATGTATGAGTGTGATGACCCAAAAGGTCATCTTATATTTTAGAACTTGATTCTGCGCTCTTAAGACTTAAAAATCTCATTTTTACCCTCCTCAATTTGCGTGCGCAATCCGGACATTTTTTCGAAAAAGTTTTATGTTGAAAATTGATGAAAATAAGAATTTTTGCCTTAAAAATTAATTTTAGTTGACTTCGGTCAACATTTTGGTAAACGGGTTCGGATCTGTGTTTTGACTGTCCCGATGGGTCCGTATCGAATTATGAGACCTAGGCGTATGCCCGAAATCGAATTCGGAGGTCTCTAGCTTGAGTTATGAATTTTTGATGAAAATTAAAAGTTTGAAAATTAATTATTTTTAAGAATTGGTTGATGTTTGGACTTGTTGATATCGGGTCCGTATTTTAGTTTCGGATCCCGGTATAGGTCCAATATAATATTTATGACTTACTTGTGAAATTTGGTGAGAAACGGAGTTGATTTGATGTGATTCAGACGTCCAGTCGAGAAGATAGGAATTTTAAAGTGTTCTTGAGAATATCATTTGATATGGTACTAAATTCGTAGTTCTAGGTGTTATTTTGGCGATTTGATCGCGCGAGCAAGTTCGTACGATATTTTTAAACTTGTGCGCATGTTTGGTTTGGAGCCCTGAGGGCTCGGGTGAGTTTCAGATAGGTCACAGGATGTTTTGGACTAAGAAAATCTGGTATTTTTGCTGTATCTGGTGTCCGCTATGTTGTGCTTCGCGATCGCGTAGTCACTCTCACGATCGCGAAGGGGAAACTGGGCTGGGGAGGATTTTACTCTACGCGAACGCGAGACCATGGTCGCGAACGCGGAGCACTGGGGGGAGTTGCTCTACGCGAATGCGACCCGTCGAACGCGAACGCGCAGTTTAGCTAGGCTGGGCAGGGGACTTGGGAAAGCTCTATGCGAACGCGAGCCCTTTCACGCGAACGCGAAGGTAAGGTGGGCTAAACCTTCGCAAACGCGTAGAGCCATCCGCGATTGCGTAAGTCCTTAGGAGGCTGCTCTTCACGAATGTGACAGTGTTCACGCGATCGCAGTGAACACTGTCGCCCAATACTTAACCGAATCCAACACGGGATTTAGCCAAAAAAATTCATTTTCTCAAAAAGAAAACGGTGAGAGGCGATTTTCAAGAGTCATTTTCTTCCCCAAAGTGTTGGTAAGTGATTCTAAACCGTTTTCTTTCAATTACCCATTACATTTCATGAATTATCAACCTAAAATCTAGAGTTTTCATGGTAGAATTTGGGGTTTGGGTAGAAACTAGGGATTTCGAAAATTTGGAGATTTAGACCTCAATTTGAGGTCGGATTCCAAAACCAATTATATATCCGGGCTCGGGAGTGAATGGGTAAATGGATTTTGGTCCGAACCTCGGGTTTTGACCAAGCGGGCCCGGGGTCGATTTTCGACTTTTTGGAGGAAAATTTGGGAAATTTATTTTATGCAATGTAATTGATTCCTTTAGCAATATTTGATATTATTAAGTTATTTTTGAATTAGATACTAGAAATTTGGAGGTGAATTCTAGAGAAAAAGCTGTGATTGAGAAATAAGTGGACTTCGGAGCAAGGTAAGTGTTGTGTTTTACCCTGACTTGAGGGAATTAGGAACCTTAGACTATTTGCTATGTGAAATTCATGTGAGCGGCGTGTATGTGAGGTGATGAGTACTTATGCGCCGCCAATTTACCTGTTTTCCATGTTTCTTCTATTTTTCTTATACTGTCTCTTTCCTATGCCTAATTGCTACGTGTTATACCAGTGTTGTTAAATTGATCGTTCTTATCAGGTTTACGGATTTTCTGGTGATAATTGAGTATTTATTTCAAAGTTGAGATTGATATTGTGGAACCAAATATTGAAGTAAGGCTTATACTTTTTATTCTATCTCCCTGTTGTTATTTATGCATTGCATTATGTTAAAGGAGAGTGTTAATGCACGAAGGGTGATGTCGTGCCATATTGTGAGTCTAAAATCATGAAGGGTGATGTCGTGCTATATTGTGAGTGTAAAAGCATGAAGGGTGATGTTGTGCCATATTGTGAGTGTAAAAGCACGAAGGGTGATGCCGTGCCATATTGTGAGTGTAAAAGCACGAAGGGTGATGCCGTGCCATATTGTGAG
>AWOL01S0001200.1:0-20721 GCA_000715115.1 Nicotiana otophora | reverse complement strand
GGGGGGGGGGGGGGAGGGGGATGTAACGACCCGTCGGTTATTTTGAGCATTTATACTTCGCTCGGTTATTTTAGGGCATGAGTTGCTCCGTATGATGTATTATGACTTAAGTGAATCGTCGGTTTTGATTTTCAGGTTATTGAGAATTGATTTGAAAGGATGATTCTCAGCTAGAGACTTTAAATTTGAAAGAGTTGACCAAGTTTGACTTTTTAGCATTTGACCTCTGATTGGAATTTTGATGGTTCCGTTAGCTCCGTTGGGTGATTGTGGACTTAGGAGCGCGTCCAGATTGTGATTTGGAGGTCCGTGGTTGAATTTGGCTCGAAATGGCGAAATTTGAAAATTTAGAAAGTTTGACTGGGAGTGGACTTTTTGATATCGGGTCGGATTCCGATTCCGGAAGTTGGAGCAGGTCCTTAATGTCGAATGTGACTTGTGTGAAAAATTTGAGGTCAATCAGACGTGATTTGATAGGTTTCAGCATCGGTTGTGGAAGTTTGAAGTTTCAAGGTTCATTGATTTTGAGTTGAGGTGTGATTCGTCGTGTTGATGTTGTTATGTGTGTTTGGAGTCCTCTACTAGGTCCGTATTGTGTTATGGAACTTGTTGACATGTTCGGACGAGGTCCCGAGTGGTTCGGATAAGTTTTGGATGAGGTTCAGATCATTTTCACTTTATGTTGCTATTGCTGGTTCTGGTATGGCCGCACCTGCGACTGGTTTGCGTAGGTGCGATGGCCGTAGAAGCAACAAAGGCGTCGTAGAGGCGAGGTGAGTGCTGGGTGAGGAAGACCACAAAAGCGGAGATTTAGGCGCATATGTGTATGCACAGGTGCAAAGTGATGAAGTGCAGGAGCGAGGTATTACGCAGGTGCGGATAGTGGCTCGCACCTGCGATGGCGCAGAAGCAGAAATTGTTCTGTAGGTGTGAGAGGCCAGCTGGTTAGTTGTGGTCGCAGAAGCAAAGTATTTACCGGAGATGCGATGGTCGCAGATGCGACTATTTGTCCGCAAATGCGGAAAGTGCTGGGCAGAAGCTATATTATCGAGGGTTTTGGTTCTCTCTTCATTTTAGGAGCTATGAAACTCGGATTGAGGCGATTGTTGAGGCAATTTTCACCATATGAATTGGGATAAGTGTTCTCTACTCGGTTTTGGTTATATTCTATGAATCTATCTTAGATTTTAGCTTTTGGTTGATGAATTTTAAAGAGGAAATTGGGGATTTTGGCCTAAAGTTTCATAATATGAATTCTTGAGTTTTGAACATCGAATTGGAGTCGGATTTGAGTGAAACTTGTATGGTTGGACTCGTAATTGAATGAGTTGTTGGATTTTGTAAATTTTGTCGGGTTTCGAGGTCCGGGTCCGGGTTGGACTTTTGGCCGATTTTGGGCTTTTGATTCAAAATTTGATCTTTTTTGATCGGGAGTGGTTCCTTTAGCATTGTTTGATGTATTTGAGTTATTTTTTGTTAGTTTCGAGCAGTTCAGAGGCCGGAACGTGTGGGATGACATCTTTGGAGCATTTCTTGACTTGCTCGGCATTGGTATTGGTTTGTTCGAGGTATGTAACTCTTCTAATCTTAGTGATGTGGGTATGAAACCACAAAATACATGTTATGTGATTGGTATTGAGGTGACACACATACTAGGTGACGGGCGTGTGGGCGTGCACCATGTGAATTGGGACTCTGTTATTTCCATGGCATTGTATAGTGGTCCTACTTTGTTGATATCCATATTTTCACCATGTGATAAATTAGTTAAGATGTCAATCATGCTATATATCATGTTTAGGCATTATGCCGATATTGGTTGGACCCATATTGGTCGTTTCTTACTGTCATATCATTGATTTTATTGATATTTTGTACTCAGTCATATTCATGCATTCATATCATATCTCAGTCTCAGTTAATTGATATATCATATCATTGTTATTGGGCTAGTTTTATGACATTATAAGCCCGTGAGTAAGACTGGAGAGATTGATGGCTGAGTGAGGCCGGGGGCCTATTTGTGAGGATGTTGTCACTACAACACGTGAGTTGTCCGTGCGATTCCAGATATTGATATTATGGTACGTGAGTTGTCCATGCAGCACGTGAGTTGTCCGTGCGGATTATAGCGCTTGCGTTATAGGAGCCCCTCCGCAGTCTGCACACCCCCAATGAGCGCAGTCGACTATATATATGCGAATCGGGTTGCACGCTGCAACGGGCCTTATGGTCATATATGGATCGGGTTGCACGTGCAACGGGTATTGTACATCGCTGAGTGATCGAGCGTGCTGAGCATTGAGTATAGTGAGAGAGAATGCGAGACAGTGAGATTGAGTACTCTAAGAGTGTGAGTACATGATTCATCTCGGAGATATATGGCATTGGCATGCACACATGACATACATACATAGAGATGCATTTTTTTTCTCATGCTGTATAGTATCACGTCATTCATGACTTTTTACACACATTGATATGTGGGCATAGAGAGGTATTTCACACTTGCTATCTGGAAACAAAATAAAATATTTTATTTATTGTGGAAAGGATATTTGAAAAAAAAAATTATTACAGTTTTCAAACTTACTCGTATTTTGGCATTTTCGATATAAGATTTGGGTTTTCACTAAGATACTTGAAAAGCATGACTATTTTTTGGAACTGTGAACAAGCTGAGCATTTTACTTCTGAGATACATCTCTTATTACATGTATTGTGCTGTTATGAACTGTTGTGGAATATTGGTGTTGGACCCGACCTTTTTGTTAGCTCGTCACTACTTTCAACCTAAGGTTAGGTTTGTTACTTATTGAGTACATGGGATCGATTGTACTCATACTACACTTCTGCAGATGTTGGTTGCTGATGTTGTTGTGTTCGATGGGAGCTGAATTGAAGATATACCTGCGTCCCGTTTGTAGCTGTCTCTTGTTCGTGGTAGCTTTAGATCTATAAAACTTTATTTATGTACTTTTCAAACAGACTATATATTTATTTCATTTCGGCTTTGTAAACTATATTCTTAGAAGCTCATGGCATTGTGGGGCGGCGTCATCACTATATGGCTGCTCGACGAACCGACCGACATCTCTCTTCGGCAAGAGCTTTGGGGCACCCGGTATCTTATCGACCCTTTCTTGGTGTTCTCTCATTTGGTCCCAGAGTGCTTTGTTCTCATTCTCCATTTCCTCCATCCTTTTCAAAATGGCTACTAGAGCGTCGTCACCAACACTATTAGTGACATTGTGAGTGATACTTATCGTTGGAGGAGGAGGGAATTAGTTGTGCTACTCGTCTGCTGGTTGTATAATGCAAGTCCTTGCGTTTTTAATAACTGTGTCACAAGTGGGATTATGGAGGACGCTGGTTAGCGTATCAGTTAGCCAGGCCTCAAAGAGCTTTTTTACAGCTGGTGGCGTCTCCTCCACCACAGATGTGGAGGTTCCCTTACTAAGAGATTTTGTGATGCTGCAGTGAGGAGGAGGTGACCCATATCGTCTAGGGGAGGCATTGGGCGTTGCGTCTCTTTCTGCTATTTCACAACTCTCATTGATGACGCTCATGAGGTTGATTGGGAGGTCACTTATTATTCTCGTCCTTTCTTCTCTGTTACCTGCCATATAGGATTCGCGCACACAAAGAAAGGAGATCTTGTTCTTGTTTTTTTTACGTTAGTGATCCGTATTAGTTATAGATCTAGAAAAAACTAAAAATTTAACTAGAAAATCCCTACAGACGGCACCAAATTGTTTGACAAAAAAAAACAAATCTTAAAATGAGTTCCGATGAAGGGTTAAACTTAGTTAATAATAATATCTCTAGATATGAGTTCCGATGATGTGGCTAACATTAAATAAATCTGGTGGTGGATAGATAACATGCAATAGATATTCCGAAAAGTATGAGCAATAATGGAGGAATACAACAACAACAACCTAGTATAATCTCACTTGTGGGGCCTGGGGAGGATAGTGTGTACGCAAACTTTACCTCTACCCTGGGGTAGAAAGGCTATTTCCGATAAACCCTCGGCTCCCTCCCTCAAAGAACTCCTCACCTTGCTCTTGGGGTGACTCGAACTCAATAAGTGGAGGAATAATTAGTAATAAATAACAATAAATAGAATTTAAGTAAATAGGAGAAGTGATTCACCCAATAAAGGATGAATTAGATGATTGTTCCTCCTGACAATGATGAGCGACATACAAATCTTAGAATGTTCGAATTATTCTCGGATCTGATGAAAAAATATGGAATAATATGAACAAGAATCTTGATGAAAAAGTGATGTTTATGTCTTAACAAGAGAGAGAGAATCTTTTATCAAAAGTCTGCTCTTATCAAATGAATGTCACATGCCCCACATCATTATCTCTTTTTCTATATATATGAGACATACCCTTAACAAACCCTAATAATACAAGTGTAGAGAATATCCACTAGAATATTCTCTTTAATATCCCATTTTAAAAACTAGTCGTTAAGGCTAATGGTATTTGATCTCGTCCGTTATTGACATCTCGACTACAAATCATGCTGCTTCCTGATTGACCTCGACTGACCCATTCTTTAGCGCTTTATTGCCCTAAAATATTTTAGGACAGATTTCGACCTATACACATCGGACCCAAAGTTTGGGTCTTATGAGTTTGTAGAAATTCCAAGACTTCAATTCCTTTTCTAAAGTTATGTTTATTTTCAAGCAACGTCGACTTTTTTACAAAATTAACTTCTAAAAAGTATATAAATATGTATTAAGTGAATGTTTTGGACGAAACTGTGCAGCCCGTTGTAGAAGGATGCCTCAGCCATTGTTTATATCTTTGCTTATATAATCCGAGTACTGACTCGTGAAATAAATCCTTTGGTGATTATAATTTTTTTTATAATTGTTACGAACTTAGTATATAAATCTAAGGATCCGGATTTGCTCCAGTAATATTCAATTCCCCCCTTAAATTCTTGCCATCTGTCTAATAGAAAATTAATGGCTTGGATTTACTTCGGGTACTAAAAAGAATTAAATACAATTTTCTTTAAAAAAATTTATTAACTCTAGTTAAGCTGACTGCAACGATGCAGTGAATTTTCAAGCACTTCACAGTTGTCAACTATGAATAGAAATCTAGTAATGCTACAACAAAATCCTTTTATTTATTTTTTCAAAAAATTAACATAGAACATTTATATTTACAAAATAAAAAATAAAGAAAGAAACTTAATTTTTTTTTCTTGAATCTTCTACTCGATAATACACAATAATGCATTTTCTTATAAATTTTAAAATTATTGACATCTTTTAGTAATTAATCTTACTGCAATAACTAGCTTAATTGTTTTTAAATTAAATTTATTTGGTAAGAAATTGCTAATTGGTCCTGTCACGGTTTGTCACACTTTTGTGCGTTAATCTTCTTCTCACAAGTCAGTATTTTTGGGTCTTTCGAAGCCAAGCCTCGAAATGAACTTTCCGTAAGTGATTACATTTTCTTAAACTTTGAGTTTTTAAAAGAAAAATTGTGCCTTCTTCATTCTATTACTTGAAATTGAAGCCATAATTTCCACAGATTTATTGTAAATGCTAAGGGATCGGACTCAACAGTTTTACAATATACCAAGAAGGTTAAATAACTCATTTTTTTTCGTATACAATGGGCCTATTAACAGCAGTACTAACCACTAATAGTGATTCTACGTCAAAAGAACAGAGGTTTGTTGTTGCTACGTTGTCGAAGTAAACACTACTAAAAAATTGGGTAATTTCGTCCAAGAAAACTGACCGACTTCAGTCGGAAATTGAGGAAAAGTGATCGATTTTTGACCGCTTTTAATTAGTCGGAAAAATAATGATCGCTAAGGTGTTCCGACCAAAATCGATCGTAAATTGCCGACCGAAATCGGTCGCAATATTCAACGCATTGACTGACAACCAAACTAAATATACCGACCGATTTCGGTCGGTATTGAATATTTTTTTATTTTTTTTATTTTTCCAATAGCGACCGACATCGGTCGGAATTTTAAATATATAGTAATTTTATAATTCTTTATAAATTATAAAAAGCCGACCGAAATCGGTCGGTATACTAAATAAATAAATAAATTTAAATTCAAATTCGGTCGAATGTGGAGATTTCATTTGAAATTTCAAGAATCTGGAGATTCCATTTGAAATTTCGGACCGAATTCGGTCGGAAATTTTGAATTTCTAGGAAAACAAATTGAGATTTCCGACCGACTTCGGTCGGTTTTCTGGGTAAAAACTGGGCAGAATATGCCTGCTTTTAAGCTACACCACCTGCCAATTACAATCAATATCCATCCTATAATGGCAACATTATATTGCTGCCATTCAACCATAATTTGAAAATCGAACAACAACAATTAATTAACAATAACAAATTGACCAACAACAACAATTAACCAACAACAATTAACCAACAACAACGCTAATAATAACAACAACAATGCCAATGTAACGACCCGACTTGTCGTTTTAAGAATTAACACCCCATTCAGTGACTGGTCGAGTTTGATTTTCGGAAGATTTAGAATTAAATTGAAAGAACAATTCCTATTTAGAAGCTTAAATGAAAAGAGTTGACCAGAGAGTTGACTTTTAAGTAAACGACCCCGGAATAAAATTCTTATGATGTCAATAGCTTCGTATGGTGATTTCAGACTTAGGCGTATGTTCGGATTTGGATTTGGAAGTCCGTAGGACAATTCGACGTATTTTGGCGAAAGTTGGAAAATGAAAGATTTTTGGAAGTCCGACCGAAGGTTGAATTTTTGATAACGAGGTCAGATTTCGATTCCAGAAATTTGAATAGCTCCATTTCATCATTTATGACTTGTGTGCAAAATTTGAAGTCATTCCGGATTGATTTATTACGTTTCGGCGCAAAATATAAAAATTGGAAGAGTTGAAAACTCATAATTCGATTCGATGCGCGATTCATAATTTCGGCATTGTATGACGTGGTTTAAAGCCTCGACTTAGTTCGTATTGTATTTTGGGACATGTTGGTATATTTGGTTAAAGTCCCGAGGACCTCGGGTGGATTTCGGAAGGTTAACAGATCAATTCGGACATGAAGAAAAGCTGCTGGAATTTCTGGGCAGCAGCATGAACAGTGATCGCAGAAAGCGTGAACAGTGATCGCAGAAGCGGAGGTAGCGCAGAAGCGTGAACAGTGCCCGCTGAAGCGTGAACAATGCTCACAGAAGCGGAACTGGGTAGAAACATAAGGACCAAAAATCAGTCACTTTGTCATTTCGTTTTGGAATTTTTGGAGCTCGGTTCTTGGGCGATTTTGAGTATTTCTTCACGATTTTAACTCAAGTAAGTGTTCTATATCCTAAAGTGATTATATTTCATAAATCCATGGTTATATGCATCGTTTAATTCGGATTTAAATGGAGAAAATCAAGATTTTTGCAAAATCTTCCAAAAACGAAAATTTAAGATTTGGAGGTCAAGTTGTTATTGGAATTTGATAAAATTGGTATGGTTGAACTCGTATCGGAATGGGTGTTCGGATTTCATAAAAATTATGCCGGGTTCCGATAGACGGGCCCCGCGTTTACTTTGTTGACTTTTTAGAATAAAATTTTGCGTCGACGTATTATTATCCGAAATTATTTCCGATGAATTTTAATGAAGTTATACAATTAATTTGGATAGATTTGAGCTGTCCAGAGGTCAATTCAAGCAAGAAGGTGATTTTAAAAAATCGGCATAACTTTAAAAAGGTAAGTATCTTGCCTAACCTCGAGTAGGGGAATTATCCCTTAGGCATCGAGTCTTATATGCCATTTGTGAAATGTGAAAAGTTGTGTACGCGAGGTGACGAGTACGTACTCAGGCTTATATACGTAAATTTTATTGGGTTAAAGTCTTAGGCATTATTGTGTAGTAAATTGGATAATCGTTGACATTTATTAAATCATCTATTTGCCAAGCCTAAATCCTTGTTTGTTGAATTTGTTTTTATATGACAATTTGATGTGATTGTTATTTGAATATTTATGTAATTCCGTGGGTTTGTTGGTTTGATATTTCTTGGAATTTAATCTCATTATGGATTTTCCCTCTGCAAATAATTAATTAAATGAGTTTAAGAAGAGGTGTTTATATAATTATTGAGAATGTGGATTAATGAAGGCGTTGCCCTATGCTGAGTAATTTCTATCTATGTTGGTTATTTTTTTGGGTCTTATACACATTGTGTGGAGCCTTCGGCTATTTGTTTTGAAATTAATTGATTTGTTGAATTCTTTGGAATTGGTTGTGGCCATTGGGCAAATTGTGATATGAATTGATTTTTGTTATGTTGCCGTGATAATTTTTCGTGTAAATTATTGTGTTGTGTGAGTTGTTATTTTGAGGATATAAGGGTGGCATTTCACTGTTGATATTATGTGGGTATAAGGGTGGCATTTCACTGTTGTTATGTGTGTTGGGATATTATCTGGACGGAGTGATAAGGGTGGCTATATGAGCGATAAGGGTGGCTATAGGAGAGATAAGGGTGCTATTGTGTAATGACCCAACATGTCATTTTTACTTTTAGAACCCCGTTCCCCTAAATAAAATTTCCCGTATGTGCTTTTATAAATTTATGACTTGTAGGGATTTGGTGTATTTGGTTGAGGTCCCGAGGGCCTCGGGTGAGTTTCGGATGATTAACGGATCAAAAATGGGACTTAAACAGCTGGTGCAAAAGATGCTGCAAATGTTCTTGAGCCCTGAAATTGAGCCCAGAAATCGAGGACCATGATCGAAGGCAGGCTCGAGGGCAAGGCTCGAGGGCCATGATCAAAGGCAGGCTCGAGGGCAAGGCTCCAGGGCCATGATCGAAGGCAGGCTCGAGGGCCATGATCGAAGGCAGTGGTCGAATGCCCAGGATCGAGGGCCATAAAAATCGAAGCTATGATCGATGCCCAGGATCGATGGCTGCCTCGGCAATTTTTATAAAACTGGAGATTTCGTCCCATTTGCCATTTTTGACGAATTTGAGCTTGAGCAGAAGCGATTTTTGACAAATTTTCAAGGAAAAACATTTGGGTAAGTGATTCTAACTCGGATTTGGTCAATATACATGAATATATCATTGTTTTCACCATTTAATTAGTGCATTGAGATGGAAATTTGGGAAAATTTTAGAAATCTCATAAAAACGATTTTTTTGAGATTTCGGTGTCGATTCGAAGTCGGATTTGAGTGAAACTGGTATGGTTGGACTCGTAATTGAATGAGTTGTCAGATTTTGTGAGGTTTTTCGGATTCCGAGACATAGGCCCCACGAGCAATATTTTAGGTAATTTCGAATTTTTATTGAAAAATATAGTATTTTATTATGAAATTGATTCTATAATTTTTGTTGACTCTGTCGAATTAATTATGACTAGATTCGAGTCGATCAGAGTCGGTAAATCGAGTAAAAGACATACTACTTGGTTAAATTGGAGCAAGTCGAGGTAAGTGACTTGTCTAACCATATGCGGGGGAAATTTTCACTAGGAATGGTATTGAAGTGATACATTAAAATGTGTTGAAAGTCGTGTACATAAGGTGACGAGTGTGTACATGGGCTAAATGTGAAAGATTATGTCTTTAAATTGTGTAGATCGCTGTTGCATATTAATTAAATAATTTTACATTGTTATATTCTTCATCATTGATTTAAATGTTTATACTTTAAATTTGCTAGACCTTTTCCTCCTAATTGTTTTAGCTATTTAGTTGAAACTTGGTTTCTTTTATTCTGTGCATTATTTGAAGGGTGATTTTTTAAAAATTAAATATTATTAATATGAATTATTTGACATTTTAAATTTGGTATTGAAGCAACGTATTAAAATTTTAAAATATTATTTTGTTGAGTTATTTATTCCCGAATATTTTGTGAGATTTTCGTACTCATTGTGATGGAGCCGTGAGTTCTTTATTGTGAAAAAATATTATTGTTGAATTATTTTGACATGAGCTGTGAGCTCTTTATTATGGAAAAAATATTATTGTTGATTTATTTTGGCAAATTAAAATATTTGGGCACTTGAGGTGCAAATTGTGATATATTGTGATATTGATACACATGCAGTGGTATAAGGTTTGGGTGTTGAAACGCATGCGATGAGATAAGGGTGGCTTGATATGCGTGGCTAGTAGGGGAAACTACTAGAAGTCATGCGGTGTGATAAGGATGGCTAAAACGCGGGATGCTATTTCGGAAAAAATATTTTTCTTTAAAATTAAATGTGAAGGCTCCTGCGGTGATATAAGGAAATAAGATATTGTGATTTATGATTTGGGACTACGAGGTGGTACCTCGGGAGTGACCTTGTGGATATTGATTTATGGCCACAGTTGCCTTTGATTATTGTTGTGATTTTCTTAAAGTTGAAAAGAATTCTGTTTTACTTCCACAAGGTATTAATTGCCATTACTTGGTCTAATTAAATGGTGACATACTACTTGATTCATTTTCATTGTCATTTTATCTTATTATATTCTTAAACATTTTACCATGTTATTATTATTTTCCAGTAGGGCCTGACCTGACCTCGTCACTACTCTACCGAGGTTAGGCTTGGCACTTACTGGGTACCACCGTGGTGTACTCGTACTACG
Organism: Nicotiana otophora; assembly: GCA_000715115.1. Taxonomy (NCBI): domain Eukaryota; kingdom Viridiplantae; phylum Streptophyta; class Magnoliopsida; order Solanales; family Solanaceae; genus Nicotiana; species Nicotiana otophora. Next base: position 10,079 of record AWOL01S0001200.1, on the reverse strand, counting down.
TTTCTGCACATCTTTTGTGCAGATCCAGGTACATCTTATCAGACCAGGCATCAGTAAACTAGCTGTACGAGGAGACTTCGAGGTATATCTGCCAGCATCCGCAGACTCCGGAGTCCTCTTCTATCTTACTATGTTGTCTTCCTTATTTACTTTAGACTATGATGTATAGAGACATAGAGAATAAATTCTTAGAAGCTTGTGACTTATTTCTAACGGGTTTTGGGAGTTGAAATTGTTTGAATTGTAGTTTATTTATTTCAGATATCTATTATTATTATTATTCCGCATTGATAGACTTACCTAGTCTTAGAGACTAGGTCCCATCACGACCTCCTACGGAGGAATTTTGGGGTCGTGACAAGTTGGTATTAGAGCTCTAGGTTGATAGGTGCTATGAGTCACAAGTAGGTTTAGTAGAGTCTTGCGGATCGGTACGGAGAAGTCTGTACTTATCTTCGAGAGGCTATGGAACTGCTAGGAAAAATATTCACTTCTTTGATTCCTTATTGTGCGCACTGTTGACTTCAAAGTTCTAAATCATTATCTTTCTATTCTCTTACAGATGGTGAGGACACACACAACTGGATCCGATGATCAGACACCCGCGCCCCCTGTTGGAGCCGCAAGAGGCCGGGGTCGGGGCAGAGGCCGAACCGGAGGCCGAGGAAGACCACGTGGTGCAGCCATAGCACCTGCACGAGATGCTACACTAGAGCCACCAATAGCTCCAGTTGGAGAGCAGGCACCTGAGACGCATGTTACTACTCCTGCACTTCAGGAGACTCTTGCCCAGGTTTTGAGCATGTTTGGAACTCTAGCTCAGGCATGGTTAATTCCACTTGCTCCTGCCACATCTCAGTCCGGGGGAGGAGAACAGACTCCCGTCGCCCGTATTCTAGAGCCACGGGCCCAAGTTGACCATGCCCCAGAGGTTATACCAGTGCAGCCAGTTGCCCCAGTTCGGCCTGAGATTAGGACATTAGTTTCAGAGGGGGAGCAACTCAGGCTCGAGAGGTATAAGAAGTACCACCCTCCCACTTTTAGCGGTTTAGCTTTAGAGGATGCCCAGAGTTTTCTAGAGGAATGTCACGTATCCTTCGTACTATGGGTATTGTGGATTCCAGTGGGGTTTCTTTCACGACATTCCAGTTTAGAGGAGCAGCCTACCAGTGGTGGCAGACATATGAGTTGGATAGTCCCACTGAGGCATCTTCACTCACTTGGATTCAATTTTCAAATATGTTCTTAAGGGAATATGTTCCTCAGANGATGCTTGGCGTGCAGAGTTTGAGCAGCTGCGCCAGGGTTCTATGACTGTGTCAGAGTATGCGGTCCGATTTAGTGAGTTGGCTAGGCATGCACCAGCCTTAGTTGCTACTGTTCGAGAGCGGGTTCGCAGATTTATTGAGGGTCTCCACCCTAGTATCAGATTCAGTATGGCCCGAGAGCTAGAGATGGACATCACATACCATCAGGTGGTGTCAATTGCTAGGAGATTGGAAGGTATGCAGAGTCAAGAGAGGGAAGAGAGGGAAGCTAAGAGACCCCGAGATTCTGGCACATATAATAATTCTCGTGCCCCAGTTGCAGCCCGTCATGGTAGAGGTTATGTGAGCCATCCTATGTATTCAGCACTTCCAGCTTCCAGCGGTATTCCAGCTACTCCCAGACCTCAGGTTCCATATTATGCACCGCCAGTGTCTACTGTACCTCCTGTACGAGGTGCTTTCAGTGGGCAGTCTAGTCGATCAGGCCCGAGCCAGTCCCAGCAGCCACGTCCTCCAAGGGCTTATTTTGAGTGTGGTGACACTCGTCATATTATGAGAGATTGCCCCAGATTTAGGAGGGGTGCACCTCCACAAATTTATTAGGCCCCACCTATTCCACAGAGCCCCAGGCTTCTCAGACCATAATTACTGCACCGGTTGCCACTCCACCTGCACAGCCAGCTAGAGGTAGAGGTCGTACAGGTAGAGGTCACCCTAGAGGGGAGGCCAAGCCAGATATTATGACCTTCCTGCTAGGACAGAGGCCGTTGCATCCGATTCTGTTATCACAGGTATTATTCCAGTCTGTCATAGAGATGCATCAGTCTTATTTGATCCAGACTCTACTTATTCTTACGTGTCATCTTATTTTACCCCGTATTTGGGCATATCACGTGATTTCTTTAGTTTTTCTGTTTATTTATCTACACCCGTGGGTGAATCTATTATTGTGGACCGTGTGTATCGGTTGTGTTTAATTGTTATTAGTGGTTTTGAGACAAGAGCTGATTTATTATTGCTTAGTATGGTAGATTTCGATATTATTTTGGGCATGGACTGGTTGTCGCCCTATCATGCTATTCTTGATTGTTACGCCAAGACGGTGACATTGGCTATGCCAGGTCTACCACGACTAGAGTGGAGAGGTACCTTAGATCATGTTCCTAGCAGAATTCTTTCATTTCTTAAAGCTCAACAAATGGTTGAGAAGGGGTGTGATGCGTATTTGGACTATGTGAGAGATGTTAGTATTGATACTCCTACCGTGGAGTTAGTTCCTGTAGTAAGGGATTTTCCTAACGTATTTCCAGTGGATCTTCCGGGTATGCCACCCGACATGGATATTGACTTTGGCATTGATTTGTTATCGGGCACTCAGCCCATTTCAATTCCACCATACCGTATGCCCCCAATAGAGTTGAAAGAATTAAAAGAACAGTTACAGGAATTGCTTGATAAGGGCTTCATTCGGCCCAGTGTATCGCCTTGGGGTGCTCCTATCTTATTTGTAAAGAAGAAGGATGGTTCTATGCGGATGTGTATTGATTACCGTCAGCTGAACAAGGTTACAGTGAAGAACATGTATCCATTTCCATGTATTGATGACCTATTTGATCAGCTTCAGGGTGCCAGGGTATTCTCTAAAATTAACTTGCATTCAGGCCATCATCAGTTGAAGATTCGGGAACCCGATATCCCGAAGACTGCTTTCAGGACTCGATATGGTCATTACGAGTTCCTTGTGATGCCTTTTGGGCTCACCAACGCCCCAATAACATTTATGCATCTGATGAACAATGTATTTCAGTCCTACCTTGACTCCTTTGTCATTGTATTTATTGACGACATTCTGGTGTATTCCCGGAGTCAGGAGGATCATGAGCAGCACTTGAGAACTGTGCTTCAGACTTTTAGAGAAAAGAAGTTATATGCAAAATTTTCAAAGTGTGAATTTTGTCTTGATTCAGTGGGATTTTTGGGTCATATAGTTTCGTGCGAAGGGATCGAGGTAGATCCAAAGAAGATTGAGGCAGTACAGAATTGGTCCAGACCGTCCTAAGCTATGGAGATCCGGAGTTTCCTTGGTTTGGCAGGATATTATCGTCGATTTGTAGATGGTTTCTCTTCTATTGCTGCATCTATGACCAGATTGACCCAGAAGGGTGCTCCATTCAAGTGGACCGAGGAATGTGAGGAGATCTTCCAAAAGCTCAAGATAGCTTTGACTATAGCCCTAGTGTTGGTATTACCTACAGGTCCAGGGTCTTATACTGTGTATTGTGATGCGTCGCGTATTGGTCTCGGCGCAGTGTTGATGTAAGACGGTAGGGTGATTGCCTATGCGTACAGACAATTAAAGGTACATGAGAAGAATTATCCGGTCCATGACCTTCAGTTAGTAGCTATTGTTCATGCCTTGAAGATTTGGCGGCATTATTTGTACGGTTCCCATTGTGAGGTCTACATCGATCACCGGAGTCTACAACATCTGTTTAAACAGAAGGATCTAATTTGCAGCAGCGGGGATGGTTGGAGTTGCTTAAGGATAATGATATTACCATTATCTATCATCCCGGGAAGGCCAATGTAGTGATCGATGCCTTGAGTCGTAAGGCGGAGAGTTTGGGCAGCTTAGCATATTTACCGGTAGTAGTGGGGCCTTTAGCCTTGGATGTTCAGGCCTTAGCCAACCAGTTTGTCATGTTGGATATTTTCGAGTCGAGCCGAGTTTTGGCTTGTGTGGTTTCTCAGTCTTCTCTTTATGACCGTATCAAGGAGCGTCAATATGATAAGCCCCATATGCTTGTCCTTAAGGATATAGTTTAGCACGGTGATGCCAAGAAAGTCACTATTAGAGATGACGATGTATTACGGATGCAGAGCAGGCTGTGTGTACCTAACGTAGATGGTTTGCGTGAGTTGATTCTCCAGGAGGCTCACAGTTCGCGGTACTCCATTCATCCAGGTGCTGCAAAGATGTATCAAGACTTGAGACAACACTATTGGTGGAGGCGGATGAAGAAAGACATAGTGGAGTATGTAGCTCGGTGTCTAAATTGTCAACAAGTGAAATATGAGCATCAACGACCGGGTGGATTGCTTCAGAAGTTAGAGATTCCAGAATGGAAATGGGAGCGAATCACTATAGATTTCGTTGTTGGACTTCCACGGACTCAACGGAAGTTTAATGCATTTTGGGTGATTGTGGATAGGCTGACTAAGTTAGCTCGTTTCATTCCTGTGATGACTATCTATTCTTCCGAGGAGTTGGCTCAAGTCTATATTCGCGAGATTGTCAGACTTCATGGCGTACCTGTGTCTATCATCTCTGACATGGGTACACAGTTTACCTTATAATTTTGGAGGGCTGTACAATGAGAGTTGGGTACTCGGGTAGAGTTGAGTACAGTATTTCACCATCAGATGGATGGGCAGTCCAAACACACTATTGGGAGGATATGCTTTGGGCATGTGTGATAGATATTGGGGGTGCTTGGGATCAGTTCTTACCACTTGAAGAGTTTGTTTACAACAACAATTATCAGTCGAGCATTCAGATGGCTCCGTATGAGGCCTTGTATGGTAAGCGGTGCCGGTCTCCAGTGGGTTAGTTCGAGTACAGACTTGGTTTAGGATGCCTTGAAAAGGTTAAATTAATTCAGGATCGACTTCGTACAGCCCAATCTAGACAGAAGAGTTATGCGGATCGGAAGGTTTGTGATGTTGCAATCATGGTTGATGAGCGGGTCCTGCTCCGGGTTTCTCCTATGAAGGGTGTGATGAGGTTCGGGAAGAAGGGCAATTTGAGCCCTAGGTATATTGGGCCGTTTGAGATTCTTGAAAGAGTTGGAGCGGTGGCTTACAGACTTGCACTACCACCTATTCTCTATACAGTTCATCCGGTATTTCATGTTTCTATGCTCCGGAAGTATCACGGCGATTCGTCTCATGTGTTAGACTTCAGTTCAGTTTAGTTGGACATGGATCTATCTTATGTTGAGGAACCAATGGCTATTTTGGACAGGCATGTTCGAAAGCTGAGGTCAAAAAATATTGCTTCCATGAAAGTTCAGTGGATGGGTCATCCGGTCGAGGAGGCAACTTGGGAGACCGAGCATGATATGCGCAGCTATTATCCTCATCTTTTCACCACTCCAAATATAATTCTAAACCCATTCGAGGACGAACATTTGTTTAAGAGGTAGAGAATGTAATGACCCAACCGGGTCATTTTTACTTTTAAAACCCCGTTCCACTAAATAAAACTCTCCGTATGTTCTTTTATAAATATATGACTTGCGAGGATGGTTGGTTCGGGATTTGGAAGTGTTCGGGTTGAAATCGGAACACTTGGTTCCTTAAGTTGGCCTTAAAATGCTAAGTTTGACTAAGGTCAACATTTTAAGAAAACGACCCCGGAATAGAATTTTGATGATTCCAACAGCTCCGTATGGCGATTTTGGACTTAGGAGCGTGTTCGAAATTTTATTTGGAAGTCCGTAGTTAAATTAGGCTTGAAATGGCTAAAACAGAAATTTAAGTTTGGAAGTATGGCCGGGGAGTTGACTTTTTGATATCGGGGTCGGAATCCAGTTCCAAAAATTTTCATAGCTCCATTATGTCATTTATGACTTGTGTGCAAAATTTGAGGCCAATCAGACTTGATTTGATAGGTTTCGACATCGAATATAGAAGTTAGAAATTCTTAAGTTTCATTAAGCTTGAATTGGGGTATGAATTGCGATTTTAGTATTGTTTGATGTGATTTGAGGTTTCAAATAAGTTCGTATGATGTTTTAGGACTTGGTGGTGTATTTGGTTGAGGTCCCGAGGGCTTCGGGTGAGTTTCGGATGATTAACGGATCAAAAATGGAACTTAAACAACTGGTGCAAAAGCTGCTGCAAATGTTCTTGAGCCGAGAAATTGAGCCTAGAAATCGAGGGCCATGATCGAAGGCAGGCTCGAGGGCAAGGCTCGAGGGCCATGATTGAAGGCAAGCTCGAGGGCCATGATCGAAGGCAGGCTCGAGGGCAGACTCGAGGGCCATGATCGAAGGCCCAAGATCGAGGGCTATGACCGAGGCCAGGATCGAGGGCCATAAAGATCGAAGCCATGATCGATGCCCAGGATTGATGGCTGCCTCGACAGTTTTATAAAACTGGGGATTTACTCCCATTTGCCATTTTTGACGAAATTGAGCTTGAGCAGAAGCGATTTTTGACATATTTTCAAGGAAAAATATATGGGCAAGTGATTCTAACTCGGATTTGGTTAATATACACGAATATATCATTGTTTTCACCATTTAATTAGTGTATTGAGATAGAAATTTGAGAAAATTTTAGAAATCTCATAAAAATAATTTTTTGAGATTTCGGTGTCGATTCAGAGTCAGATTTGAGCGAAACTGGTATCGTTGGACTCTAAATGAATGGGTTATCGGATTTTGTGAGTTTTTTCGGATTCCAAGACGTGGGCCTCACGGGTAATGTTTTAGGTAATTTCGGATTTTTATTGAAAAATATAGTATTTTATTATAGAATTAATTCTATAATTTTTGTTGACTCTGTCGAATTAATTATGACTAGATTCGAGTCGATCAGAGTCAGAAAATCGAGGAAAAGGCATACTACTTGGTTAAATTGGAGCAAGTCGAGGTAAGTGACTTGTCTAACCTTATGTTGGGAAAATTTTCCCTAGGAATGATATTGAAGTGATAAATTGAAATATGTTAAAAGTCATGTACACGAGGTGACGAGTGTGTACACGGGCTAAATGTGAAAGATTATGTCTTTAAATTGTGTAGATCGCTGCTGCATATTAATTAAATAATTTTACCTTGTTATATTCTTCATCATTGATTTAAATGTTTATACTTTAAATTTGCTTGACCTTTTCCTATTTAGTTGAAACTTGGTTTCTTTTATTTTGTGCATTATTTGAAGGGTGATTTTTTTAAATTAAATATTATTAATATGAATTATTTGACATTTTAAATTTGGTATTGAAGCAACGTATTAAAATTTTGAAATATTATTTTTTTGAGTTATTTATTCCCGAATATTTTGTGAGATTTTCGTACTCATTTTGATGGAGCCGTGAGCTTTTTATTGTCGAAAAATATTATTGTTGAATTATTTTGACATGAGTCGTGAACTCTTTATTATGGAAAAAATATTGTTGTTGAGTTATTTTGGCAAATTGAAATATTTGGGTACTTGAGGTGTAAATTGTGATATATTATGATATTGATACGCATGCGGTGGTATAAGATTTGGGTGTTGAAACGCATGCGGTGAGATAAGGGTGGCTTGATATGCGTGGCTAGTAGGGGAAACTACTAGAAGTCATGCAGTGTGATAAGGATGCCTAAAACGCGGGATGCTATTTCGGAAAAATATTTTTCTTTAAAATTAAATATGAAGGCTCCTACGGTGATATAAGGAAATGAGATATTATGAATTTATTTATGATTTGGGACTACGAGGAGGTACCTCGGGAGTTCCCTTGTGGATATTGATTTATGGCCGCAGTTGCCTTTGATTATTGTTGTGATTTTCTTAAAGTTGAAAATAATTCTGTTTTGCTTCAACGAGGTATTAATTGCCATTATTTGGTCTAATTAAATGGTGACATACTACTAGATTCATTTGTATTGTCATTTTATCTTATTATATTCTTAAACCTTTTACCATGTTATTATTTATTTTTCAGTAGGGCCTGACCTGACCTCGTCACTACTCTACCAAGGTTAGACTTGGCACTTACTGGGTACCATTGTGGTGTACTCATACTACGCTTCTGCACATCTTTTTGTGCAGATCCAAGTACATCTTATCAGACCAGGCATCAGTAAACTAGCTGTACGAGGAAACTTCGAGGTATATCTGCCAGCGTCCGTAGACTCCGGAGTCCCCTTCTATCTTACTATGTTGTCTTCTTTATTTTCTTTAGACTCTGATGTATAGAGACATAATGTAATGACCCAACCAGTCATTTTAACTTTTAGAACCCCGTTCCCTTAAATAAAACTTCATGTAGGTGCTTGTAATGAATTAGGGTATGATTCATGGTTTTAGCGTGGTTTGATGTGATTTAGAGGTTCGACTAAGTTCGTATGATATTTTAGGACTTGTTGGTATATTTGGTTGAGGTCCCGAGGGCCTCGGGTTCAGATGGTTAACGGATCAAAAGTTGGACTTAAAAAGCTCCTGTAATTTTCTCTTCTGCTGTATATTCTGGGCTGTGATCAAGCCCCAGATCGAACCCCAGATCGAACCCAGATATCGAGCCCACGATCTAGGCCTGAGTCGAATCCAGGGACGAGGCTCAGTATCGAAGCCTCGATCGAAGGCAAGGCTCGAGGTCATGATCGAAGGTAAGGCTCGAGGGCTAGGATCGAGACCCATGCTCGATGCCCTAATCGAAGGCTCAAGCTCGATGCCATAATTAAGGTTATGATCGAAGGCCCAACCTTGATGCCCTGATCGAGGCTATGATCGAGGTCCAGGCCCAAGCCTGTGATCGAAGCCCCGATCGAAGCCCAGTTCGAGGACCAGTTCCGAAGGCTGCTGGGCAGTTTTATAAAAAGAGGGCATTCGTCCCATTTGCCATTTTTGACGAACTTGAGCTTGAGCAGAGACGACTTTTGGCAGATTTTCAAGGGAAAAACATTAATGTAAGTGATTCTAACTCGGATTTGATTTAAATATACAAGTATATCATTATTTTCACAATAAATTAGTGTTTTGAGATTGAAATTTGGAAAAAAATTAGAAATCTCATAGAAACAAAATTTTGCGATTTCGGTATCGATTAGGAGTCGGATTTAAGTGAAACTGGTATGTTTGGACTCGTAATTAAATGGGTTGTCAGATTTCATAAGTTTCGCCGGATTTCGAGATATGGGCCCCGCGGCGAATTTTTAATTAATTTCGGAATTTTTATTAAAAATGTAGTATTTCCTTATAGAATTTATTTCCTATACTTTTTAGTGATTGTATCAAATTATTCTGGCTAGATTCGAGCCAGACAGAGTTGGATAATCGTGAAAAAGGCAAAATTGTGGATTAAATTGGAGCAAGACGAGGTAAGTCTCTTGTCTAATCTTGTGAGGGGGAAATTACCTCATAGGGGATTAAAATTAAATAATTGTTGCTAATTGTGGGGGGCTACGTACACACGAGGTGACGAGAGTCCGTGCGTAGCTACTATTAATGCTAAAGTCCGGGTAGTTTTGGACTCAAAGCATGCCTTACTTGTGTAAATTGTATTCTTCGATTTATTTATATTAATTGATATCTATATGAATATATTGTGAATTGCTAGATAAAGATATTAAATGATGGAAATCTCATAGGCTTGAATGTCTGTTTAAATTAATTAATTGTTAAAAGAAATTATTCTCCTCCCAAATTCATCTTATAATAAATATACCCTCCTTCCGGATGCACATAAGAAAATGTCCTCCTTTCTTGTGGAGCGGGCCGAACACCTCGGCAGGATAGATGCATATATGGATCGCGCCGCACGTCCCTCGGCAGTGTACACGATACTCTAGATCGGGCCATACGTCCTCGGCAGAAATCGTGCTTAATAATAATAATTACATGATACTTTAATAATTTATTTCAGCTTGTGAAGCTAATTAATAAATTGGAAAATACTTGGAATTTAATGAATTATTATTCTTGCTTATTTAGGAATTAATTGTTACTCCTATAAATGAAATTTAATTGATAAATTTTAATTTATTTGAATTGAAGGAATTTAATTAATATATTGAGAATTGTTACATTTGAAGGAATTTG
>AWOL01S0001198.1:10991-44795 GCA_000715115.1 Nicotiana otophora | reverse complement strand
AATAACGAGAACCATCGTTTGAAACTACTAGAGTAGGGCCCCAAACATCAGAACATACTAAATTTAAAGGCCATGTGGCCTGGAAACTAGACTCACTAAAAGGAATTTTATAGCTCTTACTAACAACACATGTAAAACATAGACTAGTGTTTTGATGTTTTGATGAAGTGAGAGCAGTGGCCGATAAGGCATGACAAACTGTAGGATAGGATGTATGAGCCAGACGAGATTCCAAGGGAAGCTAGCACAAGAAACTAGTGATAATGATTTCAACACTGGATGTGAATATAAGCCTTCACTAGTCGACCCCATGTGTCAGATTTTCCTCGTTGCCAAGTTCTTAGTCAAAAGATGATTAGGAAAACATTCAACGGACACATTATTAGACTTGGCAAAAGAGCTAATTGATAATAGATTGTGAGTAGCAATATGAACATGTAAAATATTATCAAGATTGAATTTATTATTGAAGACAATAACTGAGCTTTTACTAACGTGAGAGATGGGTAATTTGGAGCCATTACCTAGTGTCACTTCTTCAGGACCTTGGTATTCAGAGTGGATGCCTAGATTATCAAGGTCTACAGTTATATGATGCGTGGTTCCACTATCCATCAACCAAGTTTAGGTAGGTGGGTTTGGAGAACTAGCAAGATTGGAAATAGGTTGACTATTCATGATGCTGCCATTGTTGGTTTTAGGTAATGTGCATACACGTGTAATGTGGCATTTACCTTCACAATTATGGAAAATAATCCATGAAAATTTTGAAGCTTGTGGTTGTACCTTTGGCAACTGGTTAGAAGTTGAAGAACTACGATAAAAGTTCTGTTGGGTGAACCCTTGGTTAGAGGAGCGTCCACGACCACACTCTTCTTGTCCTCTACCACGTCCTCAAGTTCTAGAAAAGGAACTCTTAGTTAATTGGGTTGCGGGTGCAATGACATTAATGGTCTCATCTCTTATTAATTGTCGCTCTTTATTTAGGAGAAGGCCATAAAAAGCGTCAAAAGTAATATCTTCTTGACGTGATTCTAGTGATCTAGTAAAAGGTTGATACACAAAACCTAGTCCAGCAAGAACAAACTCTACCAAATCATCATTGGAAACGGATGTTATAGCGTAGCTAGTCTATCCGCGATTCCTTTTGCCTTCCATGCATAAGATTCAATGCTCTCATTGTCACAATGCAAAGTATGCAACTGCATCTTGAGACAAATTTGAGGCTTCGATCCTGAAGCATATGCAACAACAAGCTTATCCCAATTTGCAAGAGTGATCTGCACTCCATCTAATTGAGGTAAAATACTCTCTGAGACTGATTCAACAATCCAACTTAATATAAGTTGGTTCTCTCACCCACACTTTATATGCTGGGTTCCGTTTACTATCCTCTAAAAGAGGTTCACGAACTGGTTCACTACCATCAATGTGATGGTTGAGCCCACAGTTGCACTGTCACGACCCAAAATCCACTATAGGCCGTGATGGCGTCCAACATCGCCGTTAGGCAAGCCAACACATAATTATTCATTTTATCATTTTTAAAATCATAAGTCTTTCTTGGATAACGAGGTTAATGCATTAAAAACAATCGTAGTTACGTACAGTTTCGTTAAAATAATAAGTGAAAGTGAATCAGTATAATACAATCCATAACAAGTATTGGAACACCTCCAAAACCTAGTGTCACAAGTGCATGAGCATTTACTAAGGAGTACAATAATAATATCCAAGAAAGACTTATGATTTTATATTGTCTCCCTTCCCTTTATCTCCCCCCTCCCTTTGCTTTGCATCTTTCTTCTGAATTTCATGATATTGCTATTTATCTTATGAGTGTTGTTGTGATACTAATATTTTTTTTTTGAGCCGAGGGTCTTTCGGAAACAGCCTCTCTACTCCTTCGGGGTAGGGGTAAGGTCTGCGTACATACTACCCTCCCCAGACCCCATTAATGGGATTCTACTAGGTTGTTGTTTTACAATAATAATATTACATCTGTCCAGAATGTAAATGAGACATGATAAAATAAATAGTACAATGGAGACTCTATGGACTGCTATGTGTGGCCTAGAATGCAGGTCACCTAAAGTCTCCTTAACAGTTGCGCCTACGCGCCAAGTTGATCCCCAAATGAACCTATCAAATCTTACACATTTAGTGCAGAAGTGTAGTATGAGTACGTAAATCAACACGTACCCAGTAAGTATCTAGTCTAACCACGAAGAAGAAGTGACGAGGGGTCGACATCGACACTTACTAGAGATTCAACAAACAAATATAATAAAGCAATTAGCAGATGTGAAACACACAGCCATAAAAGGGTAAATTTGTAAGTTACAAAATCTTCCAAATATGTCTTTTAAAGTATGAATTTCCAAGTCTTGCACTCTATCTCATCAGCTCAGATGTATCAAGTACCAGTAACAAACGGATAAGAAGTACCATGTAAAATTTCAGGCATCAGTGGAAGGATAATCTCGTAAATATTCGAACTACCAGCGATATAATGCATGATTATGCCGAGATCGTTCGGCCCAATCCAGAATAATATGTACACTGCTGAGAGTCGAGCAGCACGAACCGTAGATGCATCTATTATACTTCTGAGACGTTCATCTCGCTCCAGATGAAAGGAAGGAAGTTACAGAGTTACGAGACACGTGCTTACAATACAGTACATGAGCACAAAGTGAATATAATATTTACCGTTTCTCAAATAACTAGCCAACAACTCAAGGTTATAAGGCTCAGCTGTCACGACCCAAAATCCATAAAGGCCGTGATGGCGCCGGACTCCACTGTCAGACAAGCCAACAATAAATACTTAATTAGGTTCTCATTTTGTTACTTTTGAAATCATATTTTTCCTTCAATTTAAATCGTAAAGGATGAAGTTTTACAAAATAAATAATAATATCTTTAAAAATATTCCAATACAGCACAACCCACAATCATCCCAAAACTCGATGTCACAAGTGCATGAGCATTTTCTAAGAATTTAAAATAAAATACAATAATTGTCTGGAATACAAATTGGACGGGAAAAATGTAACTACTCTGAAGGAGACTCTATTGGCTGCGGAGCATCGTATATAATGCAGCTCACCTAAGTCCCCGCCATAATCGTGCCTCTGCACCCACAAGGCCGCTAAACAAATGTGTACCTGCACAAAACTGTGCAGCAAGTATAGCATGAGTACGTAAACTAACGCGTACCCAGTAAGTATCCCGCCTAACCTCGAAGAAGTAGAGACGAGTAGTCGACTAGGACACTTACTAAGGGCTATAACTAATATACTAATGATATGATTAAGCATGGGTCACGTGAAACGGCCGTAAGCCCGATATCATGAAATAAGTAAACAATTCATTTGTTAACAATAAATTTCCAAAATTCATTTTCATCATTTTAACAGTTTATATCTCAGGCCAATTAGGCAATATCAATTATTATAATTTACGAAGCAATTAATACAATCATGCGCAAGTCATGCCGAGGTCGTACAGCCCGATCCAACAATAAAAATAAAATATGCACTGCCGAGGGTCGAACGCCGCGAACCATAGATGCTTCTATAAATTTCCTCGCTCGCGAATCATACATGTAACACGGTCCTCACTAGCAAATCATACATGCAACGCGGTCAAATATAAATTTAAAAAAATATCCCGCTCAGGAATCATACATGCGACACGACCAAATATAAGCTTAACATTTAAATCATATCTCTTTCTTGATTCTTTTCAAAATAAAGGAAATTCAGCTTGTACCTTTTTTTAAGGAAATTACCCCGCTCGCGAAACATACATGCGACGCGGTTACATATAGAGTTCTTCAGCTATTATAATATTCCTCAATTCTTTTCAAAATTACAAAGTTCAAATGAAACTTCTTTAAATACTAAGTTCTTCAATTTCAACTCCTTTCAAAACATTTAATAAGCAGACTCAATCTCGCTTCCTCTCAAGGCAAACAATAAACATAAATCAATAACAATATCAACAAGGCATGATGTGAGCCTAAAACTACCCGGATGTAGGCATAGCTAGTAGCTATGTACGGACTCTCGTCACTTCATGCGTACGTAGCCCCCACAAATAGAAGCACATAATAATTTAGTTCACCTATGGGGTTAATTCCTTCTTACAAGGTTAGAAAGGATACTTACCTTGCTACGAAATTCCATAACCGGCTCCAAGGCCGCTCCGACAATTTAAACAGATGTCCGTCGCTCCAAAACTAGTCAAATAAGAAGCAAACGAATAAAAATATACTCTAATACTCATAATTATTCGTTTTATAACAATTTCCATCTCAGTTCGAAAAGTTAATAAAAACACCTTCGGGCCCACGTGCTCGGATTCCAAAAATATTTTTTAAGATAAACTTTACCCATAATCCCACGAACTCAAAAATATAATTTATTCTCCATTTCATGCCCAAATTCGTGATCAAAATCCAAGAATACTAATTTCTAGGTTTCCTACCAAAATCCCACAATTTCTACAAATTTCCATGTCTAAATCTCATGTATTTAACTTGCAATATAAACCTCATGTATTTAACTTGCAATAGGTGGGAATCACTTACCTTGACATAGATGATGAAGATGGAGCTCCAACATCTCCCCAAGACCGGCTCCCACGGAGAAAATGAAGTGAAAATGGCCAAAATTCCCATTTTAAAACATCTCACTACCCAGTCCGACTTCTTCTTCGCGAACGCGGCAACCCCTTCGCGTTGGTAAAGCTCAAGCAACCCAAACCCAGAAAACTTCCTTCACGTTCGCGTTCCTCACAACACGTTCAATAAGCTTTCCGTCCTCACTGCTTCGCGTCCGCATAACCAGCCTCACGTTCGCATAGGCCTAACATCCTCAGGCCGAGTCCTCATTTCCTACTACGCGTTCGCGACTCCCCACTCGCATTCGCGTAGGTTCCTAAAGTTCTTCACCGTGTTCGCGTCTCAACCTTCGCGTTCGCGAAGGCCAATCTCAACAGCCCTACAATTTTCCTCTTCGTGAATGCGGGACTTCCTTCGCGTTCGCGAAGAAGGAGACCAGACACCAGCAACAACAGTTCCCAAGCAGCTCCAGATGATCCGAAACCACCCCGAAACACACCCGAGGCCCCTGGGAACCCGTCCAATCATACCAACCAGTACCATAACATAATACAAACTTGCTCGAGACCTCAAACCACAACAAACAACATCGAAATCATGAATCCACCCCAATTCCAACTAAATGAAATTTGAAACTTCAACTTCTACAATCGATGCTGAAACCTATCAAATCACGTCCGATTGTCCTCAAAGTTTGCACACAAGTCAAATTTGACATTACGGACCTACTCCAACTTCCAGAATTGGATTCCGACCCCGATATCAAAAAGTACACTTTCGGCCAAACTTCTCAAAAAACTTCAAGTTTCAAGCTTTAGCCAAATGACTCCAAAATGATCTACGGACCTCCGAATCTACTTCCGGACGCGCTCCCAATACCAGAATCACCATACAGAGCTATTCCCAGACTCGAAATCCCAAATGGACATTGATAACATTGAAATGCACTTCAACCCAAATTTATGAAATTCTTCCAAAATGCCAACTTCCACAATAGGCGCCGAAACGCTCCTGTGTCATCCAAAACCCAATCCGGTCATACGCCTAAGTCCGAATTCATCATACGAACCTGTTGGAACCTTCAAATCCTGATTCCGAGATCGTTTACTCAAAATCCAACCTTAGTCAATTCTTCCAACTTAAAGCTTCCAAAATGAGAATTTTCTTTTCAAATCAACTCTAAACTTCTGAAATTTCAATTCTGACAATGCGTACCGGTCCTAATACCTGAAGTGGAGTTGCTCATGGCCTCAAACTGCTGAATGACTCACTAGAGCCAAAAATGATCGGTTGGGTCATTACATTCTTTCCCACTTAAACATATGTTCGTCCTCGAACGTGCTAAGAACTACTCTGGGGTTGTCCGAAATCACTGTTTAATACCTCGTGCACTTACCCGTGCTGCCACAACTCAGTTGAGCACACTAGCTCGAGCCAGTCTGAATATTCTCCCTTTTTACTTAGACAAATAAGCCTTAGAGTCCAATTCCAACATCCGAAATTCTCTGCCATGCCTGTTCCTATCCTACGAACACCGTATCAATCACTACACGATGCACAGATATATGATTGCATACCTTTGCTGAATTCACACTATGCAGTGCATAACTCACATGAGCATAATAACATCCTCTAATAACAATAGCCTAAATTCCATGAATCTGATGCTCACAATGCATCTCATGACAGATATAAGTCTTGTTCTAACTCTTGCAATACTTCCACGACGGAAGAGATGTGTAGAAACTCATAACCAACTGCAGAGTCAACAAATCATTGAATCTCACCCTTTAACTAGAATCATCACCCCATTATGAACCAAATAATGGTATTTGCTCTTTAATATACTTCACATAATCCGATCGCACTGATCCCGGATCCAAAAATTGCGTCTCACCCAGTATAAGCTGGTGAGGCAACAAGCTACCCCAGACATGACCAAAAGTTTCATATGATGTCGCAATGTGCCAACAAGCTACAAACTCGAACGTGATACATAAGGAAAACGAATCTTTGGAAAGGACTACTCAACCCACACAGCTAATTAGACAACCGAAAAGGTTTTATGAACCTTTCCCAGAAAAATGGAAAACAAAACACACGAAAATAGATATAGGGGACTATAATCAACATCCCACTGTTGCGGCGTGCAACCCGATCCAAACAACATATCTGTGGTGGCGTACCACCCGATCCACACATACAATCTACATAAAGAGATACTTACCGAGCTAGAATGCTCATTACTACAAAATATCCGAATATCGGCCACAAGCACGCTAAGTGCATAATACCATCCTTGGGGAGACAGATAGCGCCATACGCTATAAAACTCAAGCTCAACTAAGGTGCGATATATGATTTGAATCTCGAGAGCCATCCTGCTCACATAACACCATCGCTATGTTGAACCTCAAAACATAAGAAATTTACCAAGTCGTTTCACAACTCACACGGCATAATATAGTACTACATGAAATAGCCGACGATGAAACATCCAACGTCTGAATACTCCTCCATAAGGAGTGCTATGCTGAAATGAACACATACGGCCTGATATAGAGCCCATATTCATATTTAAATCTATCCACATACCTCAAGCCGATTCTGATCGCACCGTACTAGGCTAATAACCTTTCAAGGATCCATAATAACGCTTTTTCCCATAGCATACAAGAACAGCCACCATAACCGGAACAAACTTCCACAGTCCACAACCAAGTGAGCCGAGTGCCCTCCATGCATAAATTCTCGAATCAGCGATATTACCACAATCTTCATACTTGGTTTCAATCTTCACTCAATCAGCGATATTACCACAATCTTCATACTTGGTTTCAATCTTCACTCAATCAGCGATATTACCACTCTTACATAATATTTCCGTGGGACACGCTCCCCCGACCTTCTGCACCAGGTAACACGTCTGCACATCCATACCACCGGTCACACTAATGCTGTAAAGCATATCAAGAATCCGCAATCAGTACGCAAAGCCTCTTACACAGGACACTAATCTCGGGTGACGCTGGAGACAATGCCAGCTTATGCTAAACATCTAAATTCCTTTTCTTGCTCATCCGAGCTCGTGACATCCTTATCAATACCGAACTGCAACCTGAATCCCTAATCTTTCAAATTTCATGCCGCTCACCGCACCTATCTTACCAATACGCGAGGACCCAAGAATCGCATCATAGCTCCTAAACCACTAATATGATACACACTTCAATTTGTAGAAACCTTTCACTTTACTCATTTCAGGAGAATCATTGCAACACATGACTGAATTCTCGTAGCCGTAGAACACACAAATCCTCAAGTAGTGGTCTAAACCACCATTACTCTTCCGGGATACGCCTACACATAATATGTCATAATACTCGAATGCCCCCAAATAAAATCAATTACGACGGACATCAAATCTCGCACGTACCATCACAAATCTCATACACAACTCAACACGCTGAAGGAGCTGATCATTGTCATCATCATGCCAATTCAATCATTGCTAACCAAACCCGACTTCTCCTAATTTACTATGGATCTTCCTTTATCAATATAACGAGCTCAACCCGTACTCATCCCGAGTTACCCCATTTCACAAGACCACATCGTCTCAAACTGAGGAACCATTTCATACCATCCTTGTGCACACATCCGCATCTTCAACTGGAATACCTATTTCTGATATTTCCTTTACGATTCCAAAGTTATTTCCTCCCATTCTTCCATTGCTACACCACATACCGAAGATAATATAGAACATTTCAAGCCACTTTTCATAATCCACTACAAAAGCTCAATACTTAACCATACTACTGGCTCAAAATCCTTAGGCACCGCACTTAAATTTTGAATTTACTAGGACCATTGTTGAGAGTCACCTATTCTGACTTGGTCCCGAATATAATCAAATCCAAGGCTCTGCTAGCACATGAACACTCTCACAATAAGCACCCGGCTGAATCACTTTCCTTGTACGTCACATCTGCACGAAACATAAACTCTGAGTCTTCCCCAAACCTGAACACGAATCGATAAGGCCAAATATAGCACACATTCCTCAAATTATTTGCTCAAATTACTATTGATGTTCTCTTCCCTTAGTCATAATGACCCATTAATACACTGATAACCAGAAACCACACTAGTTGACAATTACACAATCCAATCATAGACTGTGGGGCTCTCGCACTTAGCCTGAAGCTACCATCACATGACCCTGGAATCCACCTAGATTCCTTATCTTCTATTAACATGATCTTGCACAATCAACCCGCCAAATTCCTCGAAATCTCTCTATTAACCTTTAATGAACACTCCGAACCACTAGCCACAGTTACATATTCAATCTCTTACCGGGTGGCTAGTCGAATGCGTTGCAGAAGCTTCGTCAACACCTCGCGACCACTAACCTGCTCACAAGAGATAACCCACCTGTGGAAATTTCTTGCCGACATATTCCAACATCGCTGCACTGGTATAATTACCACGAAATCAGTAGACCATCCTGTGTCCCAGCTCATTCACCAGCTGCGCCAGTCCATTAACTCCTCGTGGAAGTCAACTAAAGGTGTGACAATACATTCCAATACAAAGTCATGTTGTATCCTTCTTCATATCAAGCAGCTCCTTTCTGTTGCATCTAATCTCCCGCCATATAATAGCCAATATTTCAAAATAAGTCCTAGACCCAATCACCGCCCACCATAATTCCCAAATCACTCTAAGCTTTCTTCAAGGCGTGTAGCTATCCCATCACAGAACTCACATGCAACTCTGCCACTCTCCCACTTTGGTCAAACCCTCCCTTCTTTAAGAAACTGCTCGACTTCTGTTTCTCACACTTGGCCTTCTAGAAATTTAACCATTGTGTCCTTCCTCATCCTTCGCTACCCAGTTGTTGCCTTAAATAAAAAATCTATCTCTGTAGCACTTGAACCAACATATCGCTACTAACTTTAAACCTCTTAGAAGATCCCCTTTCTCGAGCCATCAATACTAGAAGTACCAATTCGATTCCGAAACTGCTACACTCCGTTATCTCTAACAACCGCATCTGAAGCACCATTTCACAGTACCATTCCCCAAAGGTAAATTGATAAAAGGCGACGATGACACCACATCATAGTTTGAACTCTACTACACTCGAAACTACCAAGCCTCGTTACTCTATCAACCCAAATCTAGACATTCATAGGCCAATTGATTTTCCTCTGCCAGAAATAAGATACTGAATCTCGGAACCATGCATTGAGTAAACCTCCTTCCAAGTCATTCACTTCCACGACACATAGGCAAGCATCCTACCCTCACATCAATACTTTGCGATTACAACTCATGAGCATCATAACAACCTGTGCATAGCCTCAAAGCTCTCAGGAGTACAGTTACTGAGCTGAAATGATGGAATATCTTTCTGCACGGCGACGACAATAGCCCAAACAACTACGCAAGGAGAAACAACCCACACCGCATCTGTAGTACCATTACAATTCCTCAATTCTCGATTTATAACCAGTGCTTCACATTGCATATGACTGAATGTGAAAGAAATGAAGGCATAAGCCTCACAAGAATCAAATCGCACGATGAGGAATCAAGAAAGGAAGTGCTCTTAACAGCCCTGTAGCCTCTCAAAGATAACTACAGATGTCTATGTACCGATTCACAAGACTCTACTAGACTTGCTCATGACTCGTGAGACCTAAGTGGACCTAGTGCTCAGATGCCATGTTGTCACGACCCAAAATCTATAAAGGTTGTGATGGCACCGAACTCTACTGTCAGGCAAGCCAATAATAAATACTTAATTGGGTTCTCATTTTGTTACTTTTGAAATCATATTTTTCCTTTAATTTAAATCGTAAAGGATGAAGTTTTACAAAATAAATAATAATATCTTTAAGAATTATTCCAATACAACACAACCCATAATCATCCCAAAACCCAGTATCACAAGTGCATGAGCATTTTTTAGGAATTTAAAATAAAATGCAATAACAGTCCGGAATACAAATTGGACAGGAAAAATGTAAGTACTCTGAAGGAGACTCTGTTGGCAGAGGAGCATCGTATACAATGCAGCTCATCTAAGTCCCAGCCATAATCACTCCTCTGCGCCCACAAGGCCACTAAACATATGTGTACCTGCACAAAAATATGCAGCAAGTGTAACATGAGTACGTAAATCAACACGTACCCAGTAAGTATCCCGCCTAACCTCGAAGAAGTAGTGATGAGCTTACTATGGGTTATAAATAATATACCAATGATATGATTAAGCATGGGTCACGTAAAACGGCCGTAAGCCCGATATCATGAAATAAGTAAACAATTCATTTGTTAACAATAAATTTCCAAAATTCATTTTCATCATTTTAACAGTTTATATTTCAGGCCAATGAGGCAATATAAATTATTATAATTTCTGAAGAAATTAATACAATCATGCGCAAGTCATGCCGAGGTCGTACGACCCGATCCAACAATAAAAATAAATTGTGCACTGCCGAGGGTCGGACGGCGCGAACCATAGATGCATCTATAAATTTTCCCGCTCACAAATCATACATGCGATGCGGTCCCCGTTCGCGAATCATACATGCTACGTGGTCAAATATAAATTGAAGAAAATACCCCGCTCGCAAATCATACGTGCGACGTGGCCAAATATTAGCTTAATATTTAAATCATATCTCTTTCTTGATTCTTTTCAAAATAAGGGAAATTCAGATTTTAGCTTTTTTTTTAAAGGAAATTACCCCGCTTGCGAAACATACATGCGACGCGGTTACACATAGATTTCTTGAGCTATTATAATATTCCTCAATTCTTTTCAAAATTATGAAGTTCAAATGAAACCTTTTTAAATCCTAAGTTCTTCAATTTCAACTCCTTTCAAAACATTAAATAAGCAGACTCAATCTCGCTCCCTCTCAAGGCAAACAATAAACATAAATTAATAATAATGTCAACAAGGCATGATGTGAGCCTAAAACTACCCGGATATAGGCATAGCTAGTAGCTATGTACGGACTCTCGTCAGTTCATGCGTACGTAGCCCCCACAAATAGAAGCACATAATAATTTAGTTCACCTATGGGGTTAATTCCTTCTTACAAGGTTAGAAAGGATACTTACCTTGCTACGAAATTCCATAACCGGCTCCAAGGCCGCTCCGACATTTTAAACTGATGCCCGTCGCTCCAAAACTAGTCAAATATAACAATTTCCAACTAAGTTCGAAAAGTTGATAAAATAACCCTCGGGCCCACGTGCTCGGATTCCTAAACTGTTTTTCAAGATAAACTTTACCCATAACCCCACGAACTCAAATATAATTTATTCTCCATTTCATGCCCAAATTCGTGATCAAAATCCAAGAATACCAATTTCTAGGTTTCCTACCAAAATCCTACAATTTCTATAAATTTTCATGTCTAAATCCATATAAAACCCATGTATTTAACTTGCAATAGGTAGGAATCACTTACCTTGACATAGATGATGAAGATGGAGCTCCAAAATCGCCCCAAGACAGGCTCCCATGTAGAAAATGAAGTGAAAATGGCCAGAAATTCCGTTATAAAACATCTCACTGCCCAGTCCGACTCCTTCTTCGCGAACGCGGCAATCCCTTCGCGTTGGTAAAGCTCAGCCAACCCAGGCCCAGAAAACCTCCTTCACGTTCGCGTTCCTCACAACACGTTCAAGAAGCTTTCCGTCCTCACTGCTTCGCGTCCGCATAACCAGCCTCGCGTTCGCGTTGGCCTAATATCCTTAGGCCCAGTCCTCATTTCCTTCTACGCGTTCGCGACTCCCCACTCGTATTCGCGTAGGTTCCTCAAGTTCTTCACCGCGTTCGCGTCTCAACCTTCGCGTTCGAGAAGGCCAATCTCAACAGCCCCACAATTTTCCTCTTCGCGAACACGGGACTTCCTTCGCGTTCGCGAAGAAGGACACCAGACACCAGCAACAACAGTTTCCAAGCAGCTCCAAATGATCCGAAACCACCCCGAAACACACCTGAGGCCCCCGGGACCACGTCCAATCATACCAACCAGTCCCATAGCATACCGCAAACTTGCTCGAGACCTCAAATCACATCAAACAACATCTAAATCATGAATCTCACCCAATTCAAACTAAATGAATTTTGAAACTTCAACTTCTACAATTGATGCTAAAACCTATCAAATCACGTCCGATTGTTCTAAAATTTTGTACACGAGTCACATTTGAGATTACAGACCTACTCCAACATCCGGAATCAGATTCCAACCCCGATATCAAAAAGTTGACTTCCGATCAAACTTCTTAAAAATCTTCAAATTTCTAGCTTTAGCCAAATGACATACGGACGCTCTCCCAATACCAGAATCACCATACGGAGCTATGCCCAGACTCGGAATCCCAAACAGACATTGATAATATAGAAATGCACTTCAACCCAAATTTATGAAATTCTTCAAAAATGCCAACTTCCACAACAAGCGCTGAAATGCTCCCGGGTCATCCAAAACCCGATCCGATCATACGCCCAAGTCCGAATTCATCATACGAACCTGTTGGAACATTCAAATCCCAATTCTGAGATCGTTTACTCAAAATCCAACCTTAGTCAATTCTTCCAACTTAAAGCTTCCGAAATGAGAATTTTCTTTTCAAATCAACTCTAAACTTTCGAAATTTGAATTCCGACCACGCGTACCAATCATAATACCTGAAGTATTGTTGCTCATGGCCTCAAACTGCTGAACGACACACTAGAGCTAAAAACGACTGGTCGGGTTATTACATCAGCCTAGTATACATATATTTATTTCTAAATCAATTTCAATTATAAGTTTATTTAATTAAGCCAGCAAAATGAGTTCAAATAATTCAAATATTACATGATATGGTCCTAAGTCTACCCGGACATAAGCATGTTTTAGCTACGTCCAGACTCTCATTACCTCGTGCGTACGTAGAACCCACAACTAGTATCACATAGCAATTACATCACTTGGTGGTAGTTTCCCCCTCACAAAGTTAGACAAGAGACTTGCCTAGCTCCGAAGTTCCAAAGCCGGCTCCAACGCCTCCCTAACTCTTCAATTCAAGCCAAACGATCCGAAACTAGTCAAACAATGTGCAACTCAATCAAAATATACTCCAATGCTTATAATTAATCAATTCATAATAATTCCCAAAACTTTTCGAAGATACATTTTTTCCATAAAACCACGAACTCAAATATATAATTTATTCCTAATTCTATTTCCAAAATCATGTCAAAATCCAATATTATAAATTCCATTTCCTCTTAAAATCCCACAATTTCCATAAATTGCCATGTAAAAAATCATATATAATCCAAGAATATAACTTGTAATAGGTGGGAATCACTTACCTCGTGTTGCTCGATGAAAACCCCCTCAAAATAGCTCCTTAACTTCGGCCAACCCAAGAGAATATGAGAGAAATGAGAACTAAGTCTCGATTTTAAAGCACCACTACCTAGCGACCTTCGCACCAGCGGACCACCAGCCGCACCTGCAGAAATATCCATCGTAGGTGCAGTTCTCTCCAAGCCAGGCAAATCCGCCTCTGCGGACCAAATTCCGCTCCTGATCGACCGCTTCTGTTGTCCACCCCACGCTTCTGCGCTCTCGCACATGTGGAGACCTTTCGTTTCTGTGACCCCAACTGCCCAACTTGCTTTCCGCTTCTACGGAGCATCCTTCGCATCCGCGGGCTCGCAGATGCGGAAATATCCTCGCATCTGCAGCCATCCTAGCTCAGTCCAAATGCCACTTCTGCGATTACAACGCAACACCTGCGGGCTCGCACTTGAGGCCCTTTCCACGCAGGTGTAATTGCACCAGATCCCAGCTACCTCAGCACTTCTCCCAAGTCCAAACTCAATCTGATTCGCACCCGGGGCCCCCGGGAACCCGTCTAATCACACGAACAAGTCCCAATACCTTATACAAACTTATCCAAAGGCTCAAAATGCCACAAATAACATCAAAATCATGAATCGACGATCAAAATATTTCTTTCAACTTCCAAACTTCGACGAATGCGTCCGAATCATATCAAAACATTTCCGAAGATGCCAAACTTTTCGTACAAGCCACAAATCATGATACAAACCTATTCCAAGGCTCAGAACCTGAATCGGACATCGATGACACCAAAGCCTGCTTCAAACCAAACTTAGGAAATCCTTAAACCTTAAAAATGCCAACCTTTCATAATAAGCACCAAAATGCTTCTGGGCCACCCGATACACAACCCGAACATACGCTCAAGTTTGCAATCATCTTACAAATCTATTGGAACCTTCAAATCCTGATTCCGAGGTCGTTTACTCAAAAGTCAAACCTTAGTTAACTCTTTCAACTTAAAGCTTGCGAAATTAGAATTTTCCTTTCGAATCAACTCTGAACTTTCCAAAATCTAATTCTGACCATACGTACAAGTTATGATACTAAAGTGAAGCTACTCAAGGCCTCAAACTGCCGGACGACGCGTGTCGTGCCCGATTTTCTTGCAAAAGCGGGCTTCAACATTGTGATAACTCTTTTGAGCGGGAGGTAAAGTGTTAAAAGAAGAAGAGTAGCCACATAACAATTTTTAAGGTGCGTTAGGGTACCTATTATGTAGATAACTCTGTTTGACTAGTCAGCGCTACCAAATATAGGGTAAGGGCTCAAATTACCTCAAAGGGAAGGTGTTAGGCACTCTTCGAGGTCCACATCTGTGGCTCCCGGCCGAACTTAAGACTATTTGTTGAACAAATTGAACAGAGTAGAAAGTCCACATACCTATTTCCCAGGACAATAAAGCATAGGCAAATTCGCGTGGCATGTTGGCAGGATACACATAAGCAAAATTCATGTTTTCATTTTGGACATGATTAACAACAAACTATTACTAAAGGGGTTTTAAACACAGACGTGGTCAAAAGTAACTTACGACAATTTCAAGCGGGGGATCTAATTATGAAAAGTTGAAGGATCAACATAGCACAGTCTTAATAGAGTAGTTTTAGCATAAAGAATGACAATATAAGTTCAAACAAGTGAAAGAGCAGTATGTGCAACATTAGTAGAGTTGAGGAGGCATATCACTTAGATCAACATGGCAAGCATACATGCTTAGTTTTCAGAATAACAGGATTATAGAAAAGCACAAATAGGCCTAAAAGAGACTCAAAACTAGGAGATTAAGGCATGAAGGTCTAACAAAGTTATAGTCATAGAATGACAAGTAAACAAGCAAGTAGGCGTGGTTTATAACAGTTGATAAGAATCTTAATCACAAAGGTTTCTAAGCCCAAAGTTCATGGTAGGAAGATATGTCAATCTTAAGGTCATAGGATAGACAAACTTTAGAACTTAAGCTAGTCATAATGGTAAATCCAAGTATATTGGGGTTTAACTAGAAACATGGCAATACTGAAGAGCACAAGATTGACCAAATACCAAAGTAGTAATATATTAGGCTAAAACATTCAGACAATAATGGACACATAAGGTTCATGTAAGCAGAAGAGCAGTAGAACATGCATGAGGGATTCATTGGAAAGAAATTCACTTAAACAAGTTTTGGGCAGGAGATTACATCCTTAAGGAATGCAAAAACATAAGGCAATGCATGAGGAAAGTCTTTTGAAGAGCAGCTAGTAATCAGAGTAGCATAACAAGCATGAAACCCATAATTCAAGTAGGTTCAGATAAACAGGGGCAATGATAATGAAATCAAATACGAACATGAATATGAACAGAGACAAATAATATCATATTGATTCACAAAAATCAGAAAGTCATGAACACCAATAAAAGAGAATAAATTGCCAGAGTCTTATTACTCACTAATTTGCAGAATTAATGAGCTAATAAGGAAGAGATTAAGAACCAACAGCTTGCTTATCAGTAACACAGAGAGAACAACAAAAACCCCAATTTCTCAGTGCGTCAGAGTTACCAAGGGCTTCAAATGAACCCAGGGCCGTGCTCACACTGAGAGAGGTTGATTAGTAGAATTTCGATGGCCTTGGCTTTCAGCCGGCCAAAGTCTCAAATTTTAGAGTAGTGGAATGAGTGGGAGTGAGAGAATAACAGTGATTAAGGTTCGTTTAAGGGGATTTAGGGGAGGTAGGGATTTATTATGGGCCATTAATCATTTGAGATCAACGGCCGAGATTGAATAGGAAACTGGGTGGGTCAGAAGGTAATGGGTCGTTTGGTTGGGCTGCTAAGGTTATTGGGCCAATATTGGTTCGAAAATTGGACTTAAAACTGGGCTTCTATTTAAATACACAAAAGTTATCCAAAACTAATTTATAAAATTACTTAATAAATAAATAGATATATTATTTATGCACTAAAATGATTAAAAATAATAATTTAGAATTATAAAAATATAAAATGCTATTTTGACACAAATAATGTAATAGAAGAGCACCTATGTATGAACATAGGCTATTATTGCAAATATTACATAAATAACTAAAATATAGATATAATCATATGAAACGATATAAAAATATATTTTAACATATGTGTGTGGGTGTAAAAAATAATAAATTAAGATGATTGAGTTACTGCAAATAATTTAAGGGAATAATTAGCAAATATTCAAGTAATTTTAATGCAAGAAAAGGCTCTGACAATTATGGAAAATGCTTGTATAAATCTTGTAAATTTTGAAAATATATATATACTATTTAGAAATATGTGAGGGCAAAATTAGGTATCAACAGTTTCCCCCCTTTACCCGGGAATGATAAAAGAATTGTCGGGTAAAGAAAACGATGACCAATTTTGGCCGAATTGAATGGGGAATGATGTGATTTGAAAAATGGGGCCGAAACCTGGTTCCTGAGTTACCTACATATCCCTGGTGTTACGACAATCAGGCCATGTGTAGTTCTGGATCCAACGGTGAACGAAACTGATGGAGTTGTTATAGGTATGTTTGCATGTTTGGGAGAGGGTTCTTTTGGGTATGATAGTATCAGCTGAATTTATGCGGAGTCATGAATGTGAATTTGAAATGTTACTGATGTGTCACAAGGCAGAAATCTAAACGGTCACAGAGTAAAAGGTATGTGATTACTGGTAGTTGATTACGTTTGAAACGATTGAAGGATGTGAATGTTATGAACGAAAACCGGAGCGAAGATTGCTCCTATTTGTAGAATGGTTACCTCCTGGATTACCTGCAAAACTTAAAATACGGTGCGTGTGAATATATAGATATAGGTTATTGCGAAAGTATAAACGTGATGCAAATTCCTTTTGGACTATGAAGGTTATCTTTGGACAGTGAGGATGATGTCCTTAGACCATGACGTCCTGGGGCATGAAGCGTATGATAAGGGATTCGCAGGCCATGAAATGGTGTCCTCGAGCCATGAGGATGGTGCCTCTGGAATATGACACCTTTGAATAATGATGTGCAATTTTGAGAGATCCTCGGTTCATGGAAGGGTGTCTCCCGGCTATGAGGATGATGCCTTCAGACTATGACGCCATTGGACAAAATAGCGATGTTTCAGCCCATGAAATGCAAAGATATGATGCCTGGTCATATGTGAGGACGAGAAAAGACAAGGCTTAGTCTTGTGTGAGATGAGGGCGGCGCTTAGCCCTAGGTGACCAAACTGATAGTGCAAGGTCTTAGATAGCGTAGTGGAGATAGTATTTAGTTTTACGCAAGGAAAGGCAATGCTTAGCCTTATGCAATTAGGGAGACAGTGCTTAGACTCATGAAAGAAAAGGAGACAATGCCTAGTCTCATGCAGGGAAAGGCAGTGCTTAGCCGTATGCAATTAAGGAGGCAGTGCGTAGCCTCATGCAAGAAGATGAGACAATGCTTAATCTCATGCAGGGAAAGGCAGTGCTTAGCCTTATGCAATTAGGGAGGCAGTTATTAGCCTCATGCAAGAAGAGGAGACAATGCTTAGTCTCATGCAGGGAAAGGCAGTGCTTAGCCTTATGCAATTAGGGAGGCAGTGCTTAGCCCCATGCAAGAAGAGGAGACAATGTTAGTCTCGTGTAAAGAGGGGAGACAATGCTTAGTCTCATACAAGGAAAGGCAATGCTTATCCTTATGCAATTAGGGAGGCAGTGCTTAGCCTCATGAAAGGAATGAAGACAGTGCTTAGTCTCATGCAAATAGGGGAGACAATGCTTAGTCACATACAAGGAAAGGCAATGCTTAGCCTTATGCAATTTGGGAGGCAGTGCTTAGCCTTATGCAATTAGGGAGGCAGTGCTTAGCCTCATGAAAGGAATGAAGACAGTGCTTAGTCTCATGCAAATAGGGGAGACAATGCTTAGTCACATACAAGGAAAGGCAATGCTTAGCCTTATGCAATTTGGGAGGCAGTGCTTAGCCTTATGCAATTAGGGAGGCAGTGCTTAGCCTCATGAAAGGAATGAAGACAGTGCTTAGTCTCATGCAAATAGGGGAGACAATGCTTAGTCACATACAAGGAAAGGCAATGCTTAGCCTTATGCAATTTGGGAGGCAGTGCTTAGCCTTATGCAATTAGGGAGGCAGTGCTTAGCCTCATGCAAGAAGAGGAGACAATGCTTAGTCTCATGCAGAGAAAGGTAGTGCTTAGCCTTACACAAGAAAGCAATGATCAGCTGCGAGAGAGTAAAGTATTTCTTAGCTTGATGTGTTTGCATTTAGCAACTTGTCGTCATGGAGGTAGTGATTTTGCCGTGCGTATGTATTTGCGAATATTACTGTTGTGCCTATCGTACCTGCATTCAAAGAAAAATTGTGAGTTTTGCGGGGGACGGTTGGTTCGTGCTCTTTTTTCCTTGCTTCGCCTTTACTCCTGTCTCGAAATCCTATTTGAGTTACCTTGGGTAACGTCTGGCTGTCATAGAAATAATATTTTCGAAAAATATGCGTGCATTTGACAAATTATTTGCAACAATATAATTATTTGAAATGTAGTATGTGATATCAAATAATTTAGATGAACCGGTCACTGTGACATATTTCAGAGACATTGTGATCTCCTTGCCTTAGAATTTTAAGGCTCCCCTCAAAATTCTGCCCCACTTTAAATGCAATACTTTTGGTTGTTCCACATATGACGAAGTTGGCTAAACTTGCAATCTTGTACCAATTTCCAATCATGGGGAAAATGAAGATTTTAGTAAAATGTGACCAAACCCACAGGGCTACCTATGTATCCCCTCTTAAATGAGAATCAGGTCGAGTGTAGTTCAGTTACATCAAGTGATGAAATGTAAACAATTCTAAGCGTAGTATATCTTGACTGCGTCTGATTTGATAGGTTTTGGCCAAATCTCTCTGTCCATTTCTTCAAGTATGAGTGCTCCTCATGTTAATACTAGATGAACCATGTACGGACCTTGCCAGTTGGGTGAGAACTTCCCATTGGCTTCATCCTGATGTGGCAAGATCCGCTTTAGCACTAACTGCCCCGGTGTGAATTGCCTTGGTCTTACCTTTTTGTTGAAAGCTCTTGCTATTCTTTTCTGGTAGAGTTGACCGTGACATACTACATTCATTCTCTTTCCATCAATGATAGCTAGTTATTCATAGCGACTCTGTACCCATTCTGCATCGCTGAGCTCAGCTTCTTGTATAATTCTCAAAGAAGGGATTTCTACTTCAGCAGGAATAACTGCTTCAGTGCCATTAGGAGTTGCCCCAGTTGATGTGTGAACCATGGTACGATACCCGAGCAGAGCAAATGGCAACTTCTCGTGCCATTGCATATAATTATCTACCATTTTCCTTAGTATCTTCTTGATGTTCTTGTTGGCGGCCTCTACAGCTCCATTCATTTGCGGCATATATGCCATGGAATTCTTATGCTTGATCTTGAAAGTTTCACACACGGCCTTCATTAGATCACTGTTGAGATTGGTGGCATTGTCGGTAATGATTGACTCTGTCATTCCGAACCTACAAACAATGTGATACTGAACAAAATTTGCAACGACCTTCTTAGTTACAACTTTCTAAGATGCGGCTTCGACCCATTTTGTGAAATAATCTATGGCCGCTAGAATGAACCTATGCCCATTTTAAGCAGCGGGTTTGATTGGACCGATGACATCCATTCCCCAAGCGGAGAAAGGCCAGGGTGCACTTGTTGCATTGAGTTCATTAGGCGGCACTCGTATCATATCAACATGTATCTGGCATTGGTGACATTTCTGAACATACTTGATGCAGTTTGTTTCCATAGTCATCCAGAAATACCCTGCTATTAGCATTTTCTTTGCTAAGACGAAGCCATTCGTGTGTGGTCCGCAAGTTCTGGCATGTATTTCCTCGAGAAATTTGGAAGCTTCCTTGGCATCGACGCACCATAGTAACCCCAAGTCGGGAGTTCTTCTATACAGAATTCCTCCGCTTTTAAAGAAATGGTTGGCTAATCTTCGAAGCATGCGCTTCTGAGTATGGGTAGAGTGCTCTGGATATTCTTCTTTTGCCAAATATTCCTTGATGTCGTGGAACCATGGATTTCCATCACTCTCTTCTTCAACATGAGCACAATAAGCCGATTGTTTATGAATTCTTATTAGGACAGGATCGATGAAGTTCTTGTCTGGGTAGAGTGGCCAATGCATCTGCGAACTCATTTTGAATTCTCGAGACATGTTTGAATTCTATCTTTGTGAACCTTTTGATCAGCTCTTGTACACAGTGCAAATAAGGCAATTTTTTGGTGTTCTTTGTAGCCCATTCTCCTAAACCTAATGCACCAACATATCGGAATCTCCAATTACCATCACCTCCTGAACATTCATGCCAATGTCCAACCTGAGTCCCAAGGTGCAGACCTCATACTCCGCCATATTGTTGGTTCATGGAAACCTGTGATTTGTGGATACCGGATAGTGTTGGCCGGTTTCTGNCTTGGCATCGACGCACCATAGTAACCCCAAGTCGGGAGTTCTTCTATACAGAATTCCTCCGCTTTTAAAGAAATGGTTGGCTAATCTTCGAAGCATGCGCTTCTGAGTATGGGTAGAGTGCTCTGGATATTCTTCTTTTGCCAAATATTCCTTGATGTCGTGGAACCATGGATTTCCATCACTCTCTTCTTCAACATGAGCACAATAAGCCGATTGTTTATGAATTCTTATTAGGACAGGATCGATGAAGTTCTTGTCTGGGTAGAGTGGCCAATGCATCTGCGAACTCATTNAAGAGTACCGGGCTTTATAGGGTGTGAATTTCTTGCTCAGATAGTATATTGCCTGCTCCTTTCTTCCAGTTTCATCATGTTGTCCCAAAATACAACCGAAAGCTCCATCCAGTACAGAGAAATAAAGCAGCAGTGGTATTCCTGGATCTGGTGGGACCGGAATGGGCGGTTTGGATAAATACTCCTTTATTTTGTCGAAGGCTTTCTGGCATTCTTAAGTCCAACTTGTTGCAACATCTTTCCTCAGCATTTTGAATATCGTCTCACATATCACAGTTGATTGTGCTATGAAGCGACTGATGTAATTAAGACGTCCTAAAAATCTCATCACAGCTTTCTTATTCTTTGGAGGTGGCAAGTCTTGGATTGCTTTGACTTTTAATGGGTCTAACTCAATTCCTCTGCGACTGATGATGAATCCTAACAATGTTCCGATAGGGACTCCGAGAGCACACTTTGAGAATTCAGTTTCAAATTATAACTTCAAAGCTGATTGAAGAATTTCCTCAGATTCGCTATGTGGTACGTACTCCTTTTGGATTTGATGATAACGTCATCCACGTACACTTCTATCTTTTTGTGTATCATGTCGTGGAAAATAGTTGTCATGGCTCTCATGTAGGTGACTCTGGTGTTCTTCAGACCAAATGGCATCATTTTATAACAATATATTCCCCATGGCGTGATGAAGGCTATCTTTTCAGCATCCTCCTCATCCATCCAGATCTAATGGTACCCCGTGAAGCAATCCACAAAGGATTGGAGTTCATGTTTGGCACAATTGTCGATAAATATGTGTATATTAGGCAACGGGAAATCATCTTTGGGACGTGCTCTATTTAGATCTCGGTAGTCAACACATACACCGACTTTCCCATATTTCTTCGGAACTGGCACAATGTTGGCCAAACAAGTCGGGTACTCGACCACTCTAAGAACCTTGGCTTTGATCTGCTTGGTGATCTCCACTTTTATCTTCAAACTTATATCTGGCTTGCATTTTCTAAGCTTCTGCTTTATCGGTAGACATGTAGGATTAGTGGGTAACTTGTGAGCTACTATGGATGTGCTTAAACCCGTCATATCGTCGTAGGACCATGCAAAGATATCTTCATATTCTTTTAGGAATCTGATGTACTCTTCTTTCTCTAACGGTGATAGATGAATGCTTATGCGTGTTTCCTTGACCAGTTCGGAATCTCCTAAGTTACTACTTCAGTTTCGTCCAAATTGTACTTTGGCTTGTTTTCAAAATTTTCCACTTCTCGGACGATTTCCTCAGGTATCGTATCATCTTCCAAGTCTTCTGAATCACTATCCTTTTGTTGCATTGTCTCATTGCATGTCACAGTCACAGGTTCATCGAGATAGGAAATAATAATGCTGTAAAAAGAGAAAATGTAGAGAATAATAGTAAATACGAAATGTAGCAATGCATTAATTGAAATCTTTAAAACGTTAACAAATGCGGCTCGATGACTCGAGCAATTATTTCAAAGAAAAATACTGAAAATGTCTCAAATGCTTAAATATAATTGATGCTAATCTGCCAAGCTACCCAGGAACTCGATGGGCCCGGGATGGTGCAGCAGTCCGATTTTTGAGAACAACTCATTTCCCCACAGTCTGAATAGTAAGGTCTTTCTCCTCCTCCTACTCAATTATCGCACTGCAATCCATATCTCTTTTGTTCCAGACGTAAGACAAGTTCATTGTGTGCCAGGGTGCTCCGACCATCTGAAGTTTCGACGTTCTCACCTATAGTAGCATTGTCCTTCCTGGTACCACTCAAATCGTCCATTTCCCCTTTCCCTTTGCTTTTGCCTTTAAGATCACTTGGTGGAGGAGGGTGTGGAGGACCTCTGGATCTAGTGTGATATGCTGACGATGCCAGTATGCACGAACCAACCAGTGGGAATGGGAATAATCAAAAGTAAAGAAAAAGCACAAGTTAACCAAGTTAGTAAGGAATATTAAAAGAGTGTTTGCGATACTAAAACACATTTCACAAAGTCATACAATAATTCGCATCCAAAATTGGGGACCTCATTGTGCCCGAGGTAGGCCGAAGCGACACATAGACTTGGAGAAACTTGATGCCAACATTTGCGTTATTTCATTAATGCAAAAAACAAATGAGCCAAACCTATACTAAATCGACATTAATAAAATTTATTAATGGCATTTAGACTTATTATAATCGAAATGTAAAGCTAAGCTAGAAAGCTGTAAAGATCTTTCAACCAGTCTAGTAGCAAAGGTGGGATGTTTTGGACCATGCCAAACCTGGGGACTTCATGCTTCATTTTATGCAAACAAATAAAGTTAGCCCTTTCCCCCTCTAGATACGACCACTTACACAATAATGATCAACATATTGTCATATTTTTTCCAAGTAATGCACATAACATGGTAGTGTCCATTGGGACTGTAGAAATCCCTTCGTACTTTGGGTAAGGCTTATCTTAGAGGGCTATTACGTTAACAACGTTCTAACCCGTACTAGGTTTAACATGATGCATGTACATTTGATATTGGAGTAAGGTTTCTAGAATGGCCTAGACCGGTACTCCTAAGTGGACAACTTGAGCGGGAAAGGAACGGGACCATCGATTGCACCGTTGATCAACTAGTCTACCGCAAATAAGCCTTTACGATTAAAAAAAGGTAATTTTGGAAGAACGCGGACACCCATTAAGCGCCGCTATGTTGATAATTAGCACGATGGGAGTATGATGCAGAGAATGCTTTATGCAGAAATAACACGTTGTCAAGTATTTGCATGATAAATATATAAAAGTAGTAAATACAATAGTAAGGTAAACATAGGAAATATAGAAAGGAAAGACAAAAGGAAAGAGTTAGTTTAGTTCGTGGAATATATGCAAGAATGTAATAAAGCATATATGGGAATAGGGATGGGGGAGGCATGATATGGTAGTCTTAGACAAGATGAAATGAAAAGTGGTCATAGAAAATAAAGGTGAACGGGAAAGGGGTGTGCATGGAAATAGGGATAGGGGAGGCATGATATGGCAGTCTTAGACAAGATGAAATGAAAAGTGGTCATAGCAAATAAAGGTGAACGGAAAAGGGATGTGCATGTCATAACAGATTTAAACAAATAAAGGTCGACGGGGAAGGGATGTGCATGTCATAACAAATATAAACAAATAAAGGTGAATAGGGGAAGGGTTATGTATGTAATAGCAAATTTAAACAAATAAAGATGAAGAAGAAAGTAATCCACGTAAGTCAAGTTCATTATGGTAAGAGCCTAAGTGTATTCCCAGCAAAGTCTCCATGATGTCGCACCCCGTTTTTCTCGAGAAAGCGGGCTTCGACATTGTGACAAATCTTTTAAGTGGGAGGTAGAGTGTTAAAAGAAGAAGAGTCTCCACCTAACGATTTGTAAGGTGTGTTACAGCACCTATTATGCAGATAACTCTGTTTGACTAGTCAGCGCCACCAAAGATCGGGTAAGGGCTTAGATTACATCAAAGAGAAGGTATTAGGCACTCTTCGAGATCCACAACTGTGGGTCTCGGCCGAACTTAAGGCTATGTGTTAAACAAGTTGAACAGAGTATAAAGTCCACATACTTATTTCCTAGGACTATAAAGCATAAGCAAATTCGTGTGGCATGTTGGCAGGACACACATAAGCAATTTCATGTTTGCATTTTGGACATGATTGACAACAGACTATTACTAAAGAGGTCTTAAACACAGACGTGATAAAAAGCAACTTAAGACAATTTCAAGCGGGGAATCTAATTATGAAAAGTTGAAAGGTCAACAGAGCATAGTCTTAATAGAGTAGTTTTAGCATAAAGAATGACAATATAAGTTCAAACAAGTGAAAGAGCATTATGTGCAACATTAGTAGAGTTGAGGAAGCATATCACTTAGATCAACATGGCAAGTATACATGCTTAGTTTTCAGAACAACAAGATTATAGCAAAGCACAAATAGGCCTGAAAGAGACTCAAAACTAGAAGATCAAGGCAAGAAGGTCTAACAAAGTTATAGTGAGAGAATGGCAAGTAAACAAGCAAGTGGGCATGGTTTATAATAATCAATAAGAATCTTAATCACAAAGGTTTCTAAGTCCAAAGATCATGGTAGGAAGATTTGTCAATCTTAAGGTCATAGGATAGACAAACTTTAGAACTTAAGCCAGTCATAATGGTAAAACCAAGTGTATTGGGGTTTAACTAGAAACCTGGCAATAATGAAGAACACAAGATTGACCAAATACCAAAGTAGCAATATATTAGGCTAAAATATTCAGACAATAATGGACACAAAAGTTTCATGTAAGCAGAAGAGCAGTAACCATGCATCAGGGATTCATTGGAAAGAAATTCACACAAACAAGTTATGGGCAGGAGATAACATCCTTAAGAAATGCAAAAACCTAAGGCAAGGCATGAGGAAAGGCTTTTGAAGAGCA
Organism: Nicotiana otophora; assembly: GCA_000715115.1. Taxonomy (NCBI): domain Eukaryota; kingdom Viridiplantae; phylum Streptophyta; class Magnoliopsida; order Solanales; family Solanaceae; genus Nicotiana; species Nicotiana otophora. Next base: position 18,500 of record AWOL01S0001198.1, on the reverse strand, counting down.
GCTAGTAATCAGAGTAGCATAACAAGTTGAGAATAATCATAAATTATGCAATTGTGCACATATAACAGGCATGAAACCCAGAATTCAAGTAGGTTCAGATAAACAGGGGCAATGATAATTAAATCAAATACGAATATGAACATGAACAGAGGCAAACAATATCGTATTGATTCACAAAAATTAGAATGTCATGAACACCAATAAAAGAGAATAAATTGTCAGAGTCTTATTACTCACCAATTTGCAGAATTAACGAGCTAATACGGTAGAGATTAACAACCAACAACTTGCTTATCAGTAACATGGAGAGAACAGCAAAAACCTTAAATTTCTCAGTGCATCAGAGTTCCCAAGGGCTTCAAATAAACCCAGGGCAGTGCCCACACTGAGTGAGGCTGAATAATAGAATTCTGGTGGCCTTGGCTTTCAGCCGACCAAAGTCTCAAATTTTAGAGTTGTGGAATGAGTGGGAGTGAGAGAATAACAGTGATTAAGGTCCGTTTAAGGGGATTTAGGGGAGGTAGGGATTTATTATGGACCGTTGATCAATTGAGATCAACGATCGAGATTGAATAGGAAATTGGGCGGGCCAGAAGTAATGAGTCATTTGGTTTGGTTGTTGAGGTTATTGGGCTAATTTTGGTCCGAAAATTGGACTTGAAACTGGGCTTTTATTTAAATACACGAAATTTATCCAAAACTAATTTATAATAATACTTAATAAATAAATAAATAAAGATATTATATATTCACTAAAATAATTAAAAATAATAATTTAGCATTATAAAAATATAAAATGCTATTTTGATACAAATAATGTAATAAAAGAGCACTTATGTATGAACATAGGATATTATTGCAAACATTACATAAATAACTAAAATATAGATATAATCATATGAAACGATATAAAACAATATTTTAAAACATGTGTGTCGGTGTAAAAATAATAAATTAAGATGATTGAGTTATTGCAAATAATTTAAAGGAATAATTAGCAAATATTCAAGTAATTTTAATGCGATAAAAAGCTCTGAAAATTATGGAAAATACTTGTATAAATCTTGTAAATTTTGAAAAGATATATATACTATTTAGAAAAATGTGAGGGCAAAATTAGGTATCAACAGCGCGCTAGATCTCAAAATAACCGGTCAAGTCATTTCAATCTCCCCCACTTAAACATACGTTCGTCCTTGAACGTGCTAAGAATTGCTCTAATGTTGCCCCAAAATCATTGTTCAACACCTTGTGCACCTACCTGTGCATCCACAACCCAGTTGAGCACATTAGCTCGAGCCAGATTGAAGATCCCCCTTTTTATTTAGTCAATAAGATTTAGAACTAAATTCCAACCTCCGAATTTCTTTACAAGAACTGATTATAATATCGTATTTGTCAATACACACAGTACCAAAACATGACCATGCTCCTATGCTGAAATCACACCATGCACCAGATAAGTCGGTTGCCCATAATAACATCCTCCGATCACAATAGCTAGAATTTCACGAATCTGATACCCGCAATACACCTCACAAAGCATATGAGCCCTGTTCCAACTCTCGCAATACTGTCATGGCAGAAGAGATGTGTAGAAACTCATAACCACCTGTCGAATCAACAAATCATGGAGTCTTTCCTCCCGACAAGGACCATTACCTCATTTTGAACTGAATAAAGATATTTGCTCTTTAATATACCTTACATAACTCTGATCGCACCGATCTCGGGTCCAATAATCTTATCTCACCCAGTACAAGCTGCTCGGGCAATAAGCCACCTCAAATCTCATACGGCGCCATCAAAGCGCCAACAAGCTACAACTCGAATATGACCTATAAAGAAGAACGAACTCTGGCAAAGAACCATGCAGCCCGCATAACAAATGGAACGGCCAATAACTGCTATTAACCTTTCTTAGTGATGAGAAACAAGACACACAAAATAAACATAAAGAACCGTACTTACCATCTCATTGTTGCGGCGTGCAACCCAATCCAAATATGACATTGTTGCTTCGAGCAACCCGATCCACACAATATACCCGCGGCGGTGTGCCACCCAATCCAACCAATATATACCCGTTTCGGCATGCCACCCGATCCACACAACGATCAACAAGGAAACACCCATCAGCCGAAATGCTTATACTCACGAAATGCTCGAATATCGACCACAAGCATGCCAAGTGGATAATACAATCTCTGGGGAGACGGATAGCGCCATATGCTACAAAACTCAAGCACGACTAAGGTGCAATAAATGACCTACATCTCGAGAGCCATCTTACTCTTATAACACCACAAGCTACACAGGACCACAGCACATGTGCGGATGATCAAGCCGTCTCATAACCCACATGCCAAAATAGGGTATTACATGGAATATCTGACGATGGGAATAACATCCAACGCCCGAAGACTCTTTCTAAGCAATGCTATGCCAAATAAACACATTCGACCTGATGTAAAGCACACATTCACATTAGACCCACCAACGGACCTCAAGCCAATCTTGATCATACCATACTGAGCCAACAACCTTTCAAGGATCCACAATGTCCCTATTCATGGCACATACGAGCAGCCGTCCAATCCGGAGCAGACTCCCACAGTCCACAACCTAAGGGATAAAATGCCTTCCAAGCATAAACTCTCACATTTGCGATACTACCATAATCTCCATACTTGGTTTCAATATTTAACAATCAAGTGACTAACATGTCACACTTATACAATTTTCCCGTGGGGTACACTCTCATGACCTTCCACACCATGTAGCAAAATCTGCACCTCTATAACACCAACCATACTAATTTTGTAAGGCATATCAACATCCACAAATCAATACACAATGTGTCTTCTACGGAATGCCATTATCAGGCGACACTAAGATAATGCCAGCTTACGCTAAACATCTAAATTCTTCCTTGCTCTTCCGAGCTCATGACATTCTTATCAACACCGAGCCGCAACCTTGATCCTCAACTTCCAATTCTCATGTCGCTCACTGCACATGTCATGCCGCTACGCGAGAGTACAAAATTCATCATAACCCATGTATGACTAGTAGAATAAATACTTCATTGGCTAGAACCCTTTCACTTATCTCATTTCAGAAGAACCATTGCAACATGCAGCTGAATTCCCATGACCACAAAACATACAAACCTCAAGTTGTGGTCTAAACCTCCATAATTCTTCTGGGATCCATTCACACATAACAAGGCCATTGGAATCAAATACCTCTCAAATCAATCAAATTATGTTGGCCGCCAAGCCCGCACGTACAACCACAAATGACCTGTATAACTTAACACACCGAAGGAACTGATCATTGCTACAATTCTGCTGATTCAAACAATTACTAACCGAGCACTTCTTTCAATTTACTCTTGACTTGCCTTAGAAATAATAATAGCTCCATTTAAAAACATAACGAACTCGTTCAACACTCATCCTGAGTGACCCGAATCACGAGACCATATCGTCTCGATACTCATGAACCATCTCATACCCTCCTTATGCGCACAATAATATCTCCAACTGGTATACCCATTTTGAAAAACCTTCCGCGAATTTGAAGGTATTTCTCCCATTCCTCCATTACTACTCCGCAGACCTAATGATAATATAGAAAATTCCCCAAGTATTCCTCACACTCTGCTGCAAAATCTTGGTCTTCAGCTACTAAATGAACCCGAAATTCTTAGACACCGCGCCTACATCCTTGAACATATTAAAACGACTATTGAGAGTCACCCACTCTGACCTAGTCCCAAATATAATCAAACTCCAACGCTCTGCTAGCACATGAACACCCCCAAAGAAGCAACCGGGGGAATTCTTTTCCTTGTACGTCACATCCACAAGAAGCATAAACTCTGAGTCTTCCTAAAACCTGCATCTGAATCGATAAGGCAAACTATAGCACATATTCATCAAGTTTATTGATCGAATTACCCCTGATGTTTTTATTTTTTTTAGTCATAATAACCCACCAACGCACCAATAACCAAAAACTGCACAAGCAGTCATCCACGCTCTCCAATCGTAGACGGTGGTATCCCCCACTTAGCTTTAAGCTACAATTACATAAATCTAGAACCCACAAAGATTCCTCCTTCTCAGTCACCATGATCTCGCACGTTTAACCCGCCAAATATCTCTAAACCTTTTTGTTAAGATTTTCATAAAATATTCTGAATTATCAGCAGCAATCGCACACTCGATCTCCTGTTAGGTAGTAAGTAGAACTCTTCGTATAAACTTCATCAACATCACATAACCTCTAACCTACTCACAGGAGATAACCCACTTGTGAAAATTCCATGCCGATATCTTCCAAAAACATTGCACTAGGTACAACTACCACAAATTCAGTAAAACCCTCCTGAGCCCATACTCGTCCACTAGTCGTACAAGTCTGTTCATTCCCCATAGACATCAACTGAAAGTCCGACAATACATTCCAAACTCAAAGTCATGTTGCATCACAAAAATGATAATCAAGCAAACTCCTCTCGGCCATATTCAATCTTCCTCAATATAGTAGTCTACATCTCAAAAAAGTATTCGTGGACCTAGTCACCTCCAACCACGATTCCCAGATCGTTCTAAACTTTTCTCAAGGCACGTGGCTATCCTACCACAAAATTCATATGCTAATCCGTCACTCTCACTTCGGTTAAACCATATCCTTTAAGAAACTTCTCAAACTTTGCTTTTCATACTTGACCTACTTGTAATTCAACCACCACGAGACATCTCCCGCCATATCCTTCCTCGTACTTCGCTTCCCAAATGTTGCCACAAATCAAATCCATACCTGTAGCACCCGAACTAATAAATTTCTAACAACTATAAACCCCTAGAAGATCATCTTTCTTGAGCCATCAACATTAGAAGCACCAATTCGATTCTGAAACCGCTACACTCTACTATCTGTGACAACTGCTTCTTAGGAACCACTTCACAACACCCTGCCCCGAAGGCAAGTCAAAGAAAACCATAACATCGGCGAACCTTAATGCATTCAAACACGGATGACGATACCACGTCGCAAATGAGAATTACACCATGCTCAAAAATATCAAGTCTTGCTACTCTATCAACCAAAGCCTGAACATCCATAGACCGATTATCTTTCCTCTGCTGGGTTTAAATGCCGAACCCTTAAATCCTGCACTAAGAAATCCTGCTTCAAGTCGTTTACTGCCTCGATACATAAACAAGCACACTACCATTATACCAACATTGTGTGATAACAACGCATGAACATCATAGCAATCTGTGCGTAGACGCCTCAAAACCATAGAAAATACAGATATTGAGTTGAAACGACAGAACATCCTCCCGCAAGGTGACGATAATAGACCACTCGAACACGCATGGAAAATATCTTGCACCTCATTTGCGGTACCATTTACAACTCCTCAATGCGCAATTGATACCAAGCGCTCCATGTCATATAAGATAGAGTAGGAAATAAATAAAGGCATAAGCCTCAAGGAATCAAACAGCACGATGAGGAATCAAAAAGGGAAGTGCTCCTAACAGCCATATAGCTTCTCGAAAATAAATACAGATATCTCTATACCGATCCGCAAGACTCTACTAGACTTGCTCATGACTCGTGAGACCCAAGTAAACCTAACACTCTGATACCAAGCTGTCATGATCCAAAATCTACCATAGGCCGCGATGGCGCCCAACATTGCCATTAGGCAAGCCAACACCTAATTATTCATTTTGTCATTTTTAAAATCATAAGTCTTTCTTGGGTAACAAGGTTAATGCATTAAAATAAAACGTAGTTACGTACAGTTTCATTAAAATAATAAGTGAAAGTGAATCAGTGTAATACAATCCATAACAAGTTCTAGAACAATCCCAAAATCCGGTGTCACAAGTGCATGAGTATTTACTAAGGAGTACAATAACAATAATACATCTGTCCAGAATGTAAATGAGATAGAATAAATAAATAGTACGATGGAGACTCTTTGGACTGCAAAGTGTGACCTGGAATGTAGCTCACATAAAATCTCCTCAACAGTTGCGGCTACGCGCCAAACTGATCACCAAATGAACCTATCAGATCCTGCACATTTAGTGCAGAAGTGCAGCATGAGTACGTAAATCAATAAGTACCCAATAAGTATCTAGCCTAACCCCGAAGAAGTAGTGACGAGGGGTTGATATCGACACTTACTAGAGGTCCAACAAAGCAATATAATAAAACAATAAACAGATGTGAAGCACACAATCATAATGGGGTAAATCTGTAAGTTACCTAATCTTCCAAATATTTCCTTTAAAGTATGAATTTCCAGATGTATCAAGTACCAGTAACAAATGGATAAAAAGTACCATGTAACATGCCAGGCATTGGTGGAAGGATAATCTCGTAAATATTTGAACTACGAGTAATATAACGCACGATTATGCCGAGGTCGTTCGGCCTGATCCAGAATAATATGTACACTGCCGAGGGTAGAACGACACGAACCATAGATGAATCTATTATACTGCCGAGGCATTCGGCCCGCTCCACAAGAAAGGAAGGAAATTACCGAGTTACAGGACACGTGCTTACAATACAATACATGAGCACAAAGTGAATATAATCCTTACTGTTTCTCAAATAACTGGCCAACAACTCAAGGTGATAAGGCTCAGCCTAATATACATATATTTATTTCTAAATCATTTTCAATTATAAGTTTAAGTACTTTATCCAGCAGAATGGGTTCAAATAATTCAAATATTATATGATAAGGTCCTAGGTCTACCCGGACATAAACATGCTTTAGCTATGTACGGACTCTCGTCACCTTGTGCGTACGTAGCACCCACAACTAGTATCACAAAGTAATTACATAACCTTGGGGGTAGTTTCCCCCTCACAAGGTTAGATAAGAGACTTACCTCGCTCCGAAATTCCCAAACCGGCTCCAACGCTTCTCTAAATCTTCAATTCAAGCCAAACGATCTGAAACTAGTCAAACAATGTGCAACTCAATCAAAATATACTCCAATGCTTATAATTAATCAATTCATAACAATCCCAACTCCGCTCTGAAAGTAAATAAAGTCAACCATTGGGCTCACATGCCCAGATTTCAAAATTTTTCAAAGATAAACTTTATCCATAACATCAAGAACTCAAATATATAATAATTCCTAATTCCATTTCCAAAATCATGGTCAAAATTCAAAATTATCAATTCTAAGTTTTCTTCTTAAAATCCCACAATTGCATAAATTTCCATGTAAAAATCTGTATATAATCCAAGTATTTTACTTGTAAAAGGTGGGAATCATTTACCTCGTGTTGCTCGATGAAAACCCCCTCAAAATAGCTCCTCACCATCGTCCAACCGAAGAGAAAATGATAGAAATGATAGCTAAGTCTCGATTTAAAAGCACCACTGCCCAGCGACCTTCGCACCAGCGGACCACCAGCCACACATGCGGCTCCGCACCTGCGGAAAAATCCATCGCA
>AWOL01S0001195.1:5547-21619 GCA_000715115.1 Nicotiana otophora | reverse complement strand
GATCGTGATTTGGCATTTATGGTGGGTGAGCGGGTTTTGCTTTGGGTATCGCCTATGAAGGGCGTCATGAGGTTCGGGAAGAAGGGCAAGCTGAGCCCGAGGTGTATTGGTCCTTTTGAGATATTGCGGCGAGTTGGGGAGGTTGCTTATGAGCTTGTCTTGCCTCCCAGCCTAACAGGAGTTCACCCGGTATTCCATGTGTCTATTCTCCGGAAGTATCACGGTGATCCGACTCATGTATTGGATTTCAGCTCAGTCCAGTTGGACAAGGATCTATCTTATATTGAGGAGCCAGTAGCCATTTTGGGCAGGCAGGTCAGAAAGCTCAGGTCAAAGAATATTGCATCAGTAAAGGTCCAGTGGAGGGGTCAACCGGTCGAGGAGGCGACTTGGGAGACCGAGCAGGATATGCGCAGCCAGTACCCTCATCTTTTCACAGTTTCAGGTATGTCTTTATACTCGTTCGAGGACGAATGATTGTTTTAAGAGGGGGAGGATTTAACGACTCGGCCGGTCGTTTTGAGAATTAAAGCCCTGATCCCCTAATATCTACTTTCCCCATATTTGTTTCTGCTTTTGGGACTTGCCGGAGTGATTGGTTATGGAATTCAGAGAGTTTTAGGACACTTAGTCCCTAGTTGTGAGTTTAAGCCTTAGAGTTTGGACCGTAGTCGGAACTGTTTGAAGACGGATCCGGAATGGAATTCCATCGACTCTGTTAGTTCCGTTGAGTGCTTTTGGGGTTAGGAGCGCGTCCAGAATGTGTTTTGGAGGTCTGTAGTAGATTTAGGCTTGAATTGGCGAAAATTTTTCGGCGATTTCGGCCGATAGTGGAAATTTTGATATTGAGCTCGGAATGGAATTCCAAAAGTGGTTGTAGGTTCGTAGTGTCATTTGTGTCCTGTGTGTAAAATTTGAGGTCATTAGAACTAGATTTGACGTGTTTCGGCGTCGTTTGTAGAATTTGGAAAAGTTTAAATTCTTATGCTTGAATCCGTGCTTAATTCATGATTTTGGTATTGTTTGATGTGGTTTGAAGGCTCGACTAAGTTTGTATGGTATTTTAGGATTGGTTGGTATGTTTGGTTGAGGTCCCGGGGGCCTCGGGTATGTTTCGAATGCTTAACGGAATGAACTTGGACTTAGAGGAATTTTTGGAGTTGTTGGTTCTGGTGTTTTCGCACCTGCGGTAGGGAGTCCGCAAGTGCGGCCTCGCAGAAGCGAAGCTGGGATCCAGGTGCGAGCTATCAGCCTCGGGGTTAGTGCGTGCTGCTGATTTAGGAGACTTCAAGGTACTTCTGCTTGCGTCCGCAGATCTTCGGAGTCCCCTTCTACTCCCTCGCCTAGAGACTTTCTTTATTATCTTCATACTTTTGTATAGAGCTACATAGATTATAGCAGCTTGTGACTTAGTGATATTCCGGGTCTTGGGAAGTTATTTTGTATATGCTGTTTATCTTTAAAATGTTGTGTTTTCTTTATATTTCTCGTAATATTAGGCTTACCTAGTCGTAAAGACTAGGTGCCATCACGACACCTTACGGAGGGCTAATTTGGGTCATGACAAATACACAAGGCCTCTTACACAGAACGTCGTCCTCAGGTGATACTAAAGAAAATGCCAGCTTACTCTGAACACCTGCTCATCCGAGCTCGTGACATTCTAATCAACACCGAATCGCAACCTTGATCCTCAACTTCCAATTACCATGCCGCTCACTGCACCTATCATGCCGCTAGTCAAGAATACTACAGTTCATCATAACTCCCGAACTACCAGTAGAATAACATTTCATTGGCTAGAAACCTTTCAGTTAGCTCATTTCCGAAGAACCAACGCAACACTCAACTGAATTTCCAAACCGCAAAAAAATACAAACCTCAGGTTGTGATCTAAACTGTAATAACTCTTTAGGAATCCATTTACACTACAAGGTCATTTGAATAAAATACATCCCAAATCAATCAAGTTGTGGTGGCACTCAAGCCCACGCATACAACCACAAACCACTTGTATAACTTCACGTTGAAGGAGTTGATCACTGCCATAGCCATGCTGATTCAACCATTACTAACTAACCCAATTCCTTTAAATTTACTCTTGACTTGCCTGGGAGATAATAGCAGCTCCATTCAAAACATAACGAACTAAATCTTCACTCACACCGAGTGACCCGTATCACGAGACCACATCGTCTCAATACTCATGAATCATCTTATATCTTCATCATGCGCACAATGGCACCTCAACTGGTATGCCCATTCCATAAGACTTCCTACAAATCTGAAATTATTTCTTCCTTTTCTCCAATACTGCACCGCTTAGCTGGTGACAACATAGAACACTCCAAGTCTTGTTCGCAATCCACTGCAAAACTCGATCCTTAACCACACAACGGACCCGAAATCCTTAGGTACTGGACTTAAATTCTTGAACTCACTGGACCATTGTTAAGAGTCACCCACTCTGACTCGGTCTCAAATATAACCAAACTTCATTGCTCTGCTAGCACATGAATACCCTCTCAAAGAAGCAACCGGCTGAATTTATTTCCTTGCACATTACATCCACAAGAAGTATAAACTCCGAGTCTTCCCAAATCATTCACATTAATCGCTAAGGCGAAGTATAACACCCATTCATCGAGTTCCTTGTTCGAATTACCCCTGACATTTCCTTTTCCTTAGTCATAATTAATCCTCCAGCACATCGATAACCATAAACCGCACAAGCAGACAACGACGCAGTCCAATCGTAACAGGTGGGGCTCCCCCACTTAGCTTTTAAGCTATAATCGCATAATGTTGAGCCCACAATGATTCCTTCTTCTCGATTACCATGACCTCGCAACGTTAACCCGCCAAATTTCTCTTAGTGTTTTGTTAAATCACTTCATGAACATTCTGAATCATCAGCCACAATCTCATATCCGACCTCTTTCCACGACGTTGTATACGTTCGTTCAATCCTCATTAACATCAACTGAGAGTGCAACAATATCATCCGAACTCAAGTCATATCGCATCTGAAATGATAGTCAAATATTCACACCCATCTTCATCCCAAGCAAACTCCTTTCTGCCATATTCACTCTTTCTCCGTACGGTAACCATTATTCCAAGAAAATACGTATACCGAATCACCTTCCATCACGATTCTCAAACCGTTCTACACTTTCTGAAGGTACGTGGCTATGATTACCATAGAATCCATATGCTACACTGCCTCTCCCACTTCGGTCAAACCATCTCCTTTAAGCAACTTCATGACTTCCGCTTCTCCTACTTGACCTACCAGTAATTCCATCACCGCAAAGCACCTCCCACATGTCCTTCCTCATTCTTTGTTACCCAATTGTTGCATTGAATCAAAATTCATCTTTGTAGCACCTAAGCTAACAAATTGCTACCAGCTCTAAATCTCTTCGAATATTATCTCTCTCGACCATCAACATTAGGAATACCAAATCGATTCTGAACCGCCGCACACCACTATCTCTGACAACCGCCCCTCAGGCACTATTTCATAACACCTTGCCCTGATGGCAAAATCAAGAAGACCATAGCACCGGCGAACCTTAATACATTCAAACAAGGAAAACGACACCACATCATAGATAAATATTCCACCACACTCGAAAATACCAAATCTCGTTACTCCATCAACCCAACCTGAACATTCGTAGTCCGATCGCCTTTCCTTTGCTGGAATTAAATATTGAACCTCTGAATCACGCACTAAGATAAATCTCCTTTCAAGTCATTCATTGCGTCGACACATAAACGAGCACCCTACCATTACACCAACATCGTGCGATAACAATACATGAACATCATAAAAATTTGTGCATAACCTCAAAACCATAGGAAATATAGATACTGAGCTGATACAATAGAACATCCTTCCGCAAGGCGGCGATAATAGCATGTCCAAACACGTAGGAAAAAGCATCTTGCACCACCTCTGTAGTACCACTACAACTCTTCGTTGCCCAATTGATACGAGCGCTCAACATCATATAAGAATGAGTATGAAGGAAATAAAGGCACAAGCCTCAATGGAATCAAACCCCACGATGAGGAAATCAAGAAAGGAAGTGCTCTGAACAGCCCTGTAGCCTTTCGAAGATAAGTATAGATGTCTCCGTACCGATCCGCAAGACTCTACTAGACTCGCTCATGACTCGTGAGATCTAAGTGAACCTAACGCTCTGATACCATGTTGTCATGACCCAAAATCCACTATGGATCATGATGGCACCTAACGTCGTCGTCAGGCAAGCCAACGGAGATTTACCAATTTAATTACCCACTTTAGTATTTTTGAAATCAAATCCTTAATTAGACAGTATAGAATAGGATTTACAGAGTGAATGAAAATATCAGCACAAACCATAATAATGAATAACCTGAAAGAACCCCCAAAACCCGGTGTCATAAGTGCATGAGCATCAATTAGGAAATATGATAAAATACAACCTCTATCTGGAATACAAATTAGACAGGAGAATGTAAATAACTTTGATGGAGACTTTGTATGCTGCGGATTCGTAACATGGAATGTAGCTCACAGTAAATCCCCGCAATAGTCGCGCCTCTGTGCTCAAAAGACCACTAGACATATATGTACCTCCACAAAATGTGCAGCAAGTATAGTATGAGTACATAAATCAACGCATACCCAATAAGTATCAAGTCTAACCTCGAAGAAGTAGTGACGAGAGGTCGACATTGACACTTATTAAAGGTACAATAAAGCAATATAATAAAAACGTGAGCATATATGAAGCATATAGAAATAGTAGAGTAAATATGCAATAACATATTTTTTTCAATTATCCCTTTTTAAAGCATAATTTACTTTTCTCATTCTCGTGCTCCACCTTAATATCTTAGAACATGCCAAGTGTCCATACCAAATAAATAATAAATACCATAAAATGTCGGGCATCAATGAAAAATCTAGCTCGAGAATATTCGGCTACTAGCGGTATAACACACGATTCTACCGAGGTCGTTCGGCCCGATCCAGAATAACGTGTACATCAGCGAGGGGCGTGTCGCACGATCCATAGATGCATCTATATTGCCGAGACGTTCGGCCCACTCCACAAGAAAGGAGGACATTATATGAACCTTTGAAATGAGAAGTTATCACAAGGCTAACACATAAAGATATACAATTTCTATTAACGATTGAGTAATTTGCACAAAAATTCAAGTATGTGAAATTTCGGTCTTTTACTATTTTCTCTAACAATTCCAATATGATTCAAGTACTTCAATTAATAAAGGATGCAAACATTACAAGTAATTCATGATTTGGGTCCTAAACTTCCCAGACATAGCATAATTAGTAGCTACGCACGGACTCTCGTCACCTCGTGCGTACCCCCACAATTAGCAACAAATTAATTTAAATCACCTATGGGGTAAATTCCCTCTTACAAGATTAGCCAAGAGACTTACCTCGCTCCGAAGTTCCATAGCCGGCTCCAACACTACTCTAGCACCTCAAACCAATGCTTGTCGATCCAAAGCTATGCAAACAATGTGCAAATAAATCAATATGTGTTTTTTAATACCCACAACTAATCAATTTAAATAATTTTCAACTCCGCTCGAAAAGTTGAGAGTGGGGCCCACATATCGGAATCCGACAAAACTCATAACATCAGATAACTCATCCAATTACGAGTTCAACCATACTAATTTCACTCAAATCCGATCCCGAATCGGTATTCAAAACTCAAAAAATTATTTTATGAAATTATAGAAATTTTCTTCGATTCCTCTTGAATATTCGATAATCATACACCAAAAATGAAGATTAATTCATGAAATATAATTATAAGGGAGTCAAGAACACTTACCCCAAGTTGTGTGATAAAATTCCTCTCAAAAGTCGCCTAAACCGAGCTCCAAAATTCGAAAATGAGTGAAATTATCGAACCCTCGAACTTAAAGAGTTCTGTCCAGTCATTTCCGCTTATGCGGATACAAAACCCGCTTTTGCGGAAAACCACTGTTAGTAGACCCTCGCACCTGCAGAAATCTTCTGCTCTTGTGCAACCGCAGGTGCGACAACACCCTAGCGCATCTGCGCACAATCCCGCAGACGCGGCCCTTACTTCGCTTTTGCGCATACGCAGGTGCGCTGCCCCCTTCTGCTTCTGCGACTTCACGCCCAGGCTGCCCAAGCCGCTTGTACAGACCTCACCTCGCTTCTGCGAGGTCGCTTCTGCGACCAAACATCCGCAGAAGCGGTCACACTAGCTACTACCCAGCTTCAGCATTTCCTAAGTCCAAAAATAAATCCGTTAACCATCCGGAATCTACCCGAGACCCTCGGGTCCTTAACCAAATATACCAACATGTCCCAAAATATGATACTAACTTAGTCGAGCCTTCAAATCACATCAAACAACGCTAAAACTCCGAATCGCACTCCAATTCAAGCTTAATAAACTCTAGAATTCAAACTTCTACATTCGACGCCGAACCTATCAAATCAAGTCCGATTGACTTCAAATTTTGCACACAAGTCATAATTAACATTATGGACCTATTCCAACTTCCGAAATCGGAATCCGACCCCGATATCAAAAATTTTCCTCCCGGTCAAACTTCTCAATATCATCCAAATTCCCAACTTTCGCCAATTGACGCCGAAATGACCTATGTATATCCAAATCAACGTCCGGACACGCTCCTAAGACCAAAATCACCATACGGAGCTATTCCCAGGCTCGAAATCCCAAACGGACATCGATAACATCAAAATTCACTTCAAGCCAAACTTATGAAATCCTTAAACTTTCAAAATGTTAACTTTTCATAATAAACGCTGAAATACTCCCGGATGATCCGATACTCAACCCGAACATACGCCCAAGTCAGAAATCATCATACGAACCTTTGGGACTTTCAAATCTCGATTTCCGAGGTCGTTTACTCAAAAGTCAAACCTTAGTCAATTCTCCCAATTTAAAGCTTCCGGAATTAGAATTTTCTTCCCAACTCACCTCCGAACTTTCAGAAATTCGATTCCGACCACACGTACTAGTCATAATACCTGAAGTGAAGCTACTCAGGGCCTCGAACCACCGAACGACGCCCTAGAGCTCAAAACGACCGGTCGAGGCGTTACAAAAATAGAGTTCACACTAGACAAAATAGTCATTTTAATTATTTTTCTAATATTTAAGACTTTAAAATTAATTAAAATTTTGACCATTAAATCATTCTTTATTTGAATTAGGTAAAACTAAAAACTACTAATATTTAGAAATTTAAAATCAAGTAAGAATCGAGTAACATTTTGTTTCTATAAATCCTTGACTATTTACGGATAATTTATTATGGAACATAAGTATTTAGGTTTATGTATATTCGAAAGGCTATTAGAATTATCAGTACAATTGAACCAACTTAGCATATCCCAAATAAATTGTTATTACTGAGAGGAACTGCGAAATCAACCATTTGTTATTGTTTGAATAGCGTGATTAATTAATATATTATCATTATCGTATTAGTAAATTTTAGCTCACAAGTCTTCAACGAATAGGAATGAGAAATCGAAAAGAAAGGATAATGAATCCTAATCCAACACAAAAACTAAGCATCAACTGAAACCTGTTATTGTCTATATTCAAATTTGAATATAAGTATAGCAAGATAAACTCCAATAATTTGATGGAGTGATTATTAGAAAACCTAAACAGTGGAACTAAAAAAACTAGATTGCCGTCTAAATATTTGGTATTTTATGTGTCACAGAGAATATATATGCATATCATGTAATGATATAATTATTACATGAAAAATACAAGTTGTTAATGATATGAATGATTTATATAGATGTATAATTTTAAATTATAAATGACTTGATGAAAAGTGCAGTTTGTGACTTTGTGTTGTCAACATACTAATCAAGAGGCTAAATAAAACCGAATATTCAAATATGACAAAAGATAAGAATAACTAGAGTCATTTGCTTATTTTTCTAATATTTAGGACTTGCCATCAACATAATTTTATTTATTAGATCTTTCATTACTTGAACTTTAAAATCTCTTAAGATTTTACCTTATTAAATTATTTCTTTAATCATAAAATTTATGATGAATATCAGTATTAACAATTAGATTCTTCTCATGAAAAAGCCATTCAAATGATAAAATATAACATATATGACCAATATAATTAGTGAATTGAGATAATATCTATTCAATAGGACTCAAGTGTTGTATCACTAATATATACTACCAATAAATAACTTTTAATTAGTTAATGTAATTCTATTTTATAATTAAAAAGTTAATCATAAAACATGTGTGTAAATAAAAATAAATATTTTAAACACTATCGTAATGATTTATATGAATACATATTATATTTACATAAAATATTAATAGACTTTTAGACCTTTTGAGAAGTATACTACATTATGATACATTTCATGTTGGATAATATAAAAACATATTAATTTTTATGACAATCATTTTTTTCTTTCTAAAAATAAATTTAGTTGGTTAAATGTCTATTCATCCAATTAAATTTTTTGCATGATAACTAGACCTAACAATATAGAGTCACTTTTTATTTTCGTATATTCTAATTTTAGTCCAATAGAAAAAGATAAAATTTATATTAGGTACTTGAGCAAATAGAATTTATTTTTACAGTCATAAAAAAATATACTCTAGTATTGTTTCATGATATTTGAGTACAACTCAGTAATATATTATTCTACTTTGTCTGACACTCATATATCAAAGTTATGGGCATTAAAATACGTTTGTGTGACATAATATTTTCTTTCAATATTCATCATTTTCAGGCTCTTAGTGTTTTTTTCTTAAATTTTACTATATAACCCAATCACATAGCTTAAAATTATTTATATGAGTCTTAAAATCTTATATTCGTTCATATAGAATACACACTATATGATTCTTAAATTCTTATACTCATTCATATGTAATACCTTTGATCAATCACATGTGTGTTTTATAGATGTGTCTTCAATCACCATATTTAAGCACATATGAAATTTCGCATGATAAAATTTACTATCTTGACATATCATTTTAATGATCTACACGGAATAACACGTGCAACGTACGTACACTAAAACTAGTAGCACAAAAAATTGTAAATTAAGACAAAAAGAAAAAACGAAGTATGAATATTCACATGATAGAGAATGTTCGTTTTAAGTGAATTGCTAAACGTAACTATGTTTTAATGGAATCCACTTCTCTTGCATTATGAATCTAATCTGGAATCTCATATTGTTTACTGACATTCACATTTCACAATGTCCTCTGCAGGTTTTAGCTGCACGGGTATAACAAAAAAACTCGGTGAAATCTCACAAGTGAGATTTGGAAGAGTAGTGTGTTTGCAGACTTTATCCTCACCTTGTGAAGATAGAGAGTTCGTTTTTGCTAGACTCTCGGCCAAGGAATGTCAATGTCAAACACTCACTGCTTGATGATTGGTAGAATTTGTAGACTTTCTTATTTTCCTTTTTTGATGATTGATAGAATTGTGAAACTAATAGTTTAGAACCATTGTCCGCCTTGGCGCCTTTATTCATTTAGTTGTTCTCTCTAAAATCTTTCTTATGCTACATGGCTTGAATCACCAAACTGAAAAAACTTCATTTCCTTAAACGCAGCTTCCTAGATTATCAAATCTTCTTCGTGTATGTGCCCATCAATTGTTAGAAAGTTGGCACAATTTTTTGCGTCCCATTAAATGTGTAATAACTATAATAGTCTTATTGGCTTCAAACAAATACTTACAATCTTCAATAATAACACTAAGAGGATGAGATTGTATGTACTCTTCGTTGATAAACATGACGATAAGTAGGCAATATGTTTCCACTTCGAGATCATGATAACCCATTTCTTTTGCTAACTTCAGCCCTTGTTTGATTTTGCATGGCGCTCTATAGCGAGGCTTGAAGTGGGTTGCAATCTTACCTAAATATCCAAATATATGAACTTAACTTCAACTCTCATACCCAAAAGCTAAAAGTAGCGAGATGAGTATGTTAAGGTGGACGTGTGGGCATACTCGATTGGATAAGATTAGGAATGAAGTTATTTGGGAAAAGGTCAGAGTGGCCCCTGTGGAGGATAAGATGCGGGAAGCGAGGTTGAGATGGTTCGGGCATGTTAAGAGAAGTTGTATAGAAGCCCAATTTAGAAGGTGCGAGAGGCTAGCCTCGATAGGTAGCAGGAAGGGTAGAGGTAGACCTAAGAAGTCTTGGGGAGAGGTTATTAGGCGGGACATAGCGCAGGACATGGCCCTAAACATGAGGGTGTGGAGGTCAAAGATTAGGGTAGAAGGTTTGTAGGTAGTCGAGCGTTTCTCTTTGTCTTACTCAGTTCGCTAGCATTAGTGTTAGTATGATATCATTTTATTCATAGATTGCTATTGCTACCAAGAATTTAACTGCATTCTTGGATTCGATCTTATTTTATCTTGCTACTATTCCTACTTGTTACAATTACCTTTTCTTTTTAAGTCGTTCTTTATAGTCTCTGCCCTTCCAGGGGTAGGAGTAAAGCTGCGTACATCTTACCCTCCCTAAACCCTACTCGTGCAAAATCACTGGATTTGTTGTTGTTGTAATATATGAACTTAACTTCAACCATGAAAGGGCTATGCCTACTCGTTTTGGGTCAATAAAGCAACCTCAAAACAGACGGAGTTTCAAGACTACTCTCTTTTGCATTAAGCGAAAACCACTTTTTAAGATTTTTATTACCAAAACGTATCAACAGAAGTATCACCACAATGTATTAACAGAAGTATCAAATTTATACTTTGCAATCTTTAGCAGACTTTGAACTATTTTATAAATGCTAAAGTTCTTAAATTTCACACAAAAATACAAAGTAAAATTTGTCGTCAATGAAGAGCTACAATAAAATGATAGCTCAGTCAACTGACTGCGAGACCCTTCGCCCATTGCACATGCAAATGCAAGTCATGAACTTGCAAAAGACGATAACATCAACGTAACCAACTTTTCCTCAGTTGAATTAATCACATATTAGTAATAGACATCCATCCAGGGCAAGATTTCATCTGGATACATCGTAAACATAAAATCACTTGTATACTGCCTTATACGGATTCAGCCAAGCGAAAGAAGCTCCATCTTACTAGTCAAGCGCACTACATGCAATCGGGGAAAAAACGCTAACAAGCAAGAAAACAAACACGCTAGTGTAAAAACAAATAGAGCTCTTTTCACTGACATGACAGTTTTTCTGAGAACTCGAAAGGCAAATCTCCGTACTATCCATATGCTGTCCATGGACGGCAGAAATAGACAGGAGATGCCACAGAAGTGGCAAAATGAACGAATGCAGCTGAAGTGCTCGTATTCTTTTCTCACTGACTACTCCAAGCAAAACGCTAAAAAGACATCCACAAAAAAATGATACTGGATTACAAGCAATCCAGTTTAATCAAATGACTAATAACTGCTTATATACCCAATACCTCAAGTGCTGAAACATAAACACATCTATAATTATCGTCATTATCCACGTAATACAAATACTAAAGAGTTTAACTACATGTCAGGAAGAGCTGAAAGGGTTAGCTGACTTTCGCCTGGATACTGTACAAAAGATATGGTCGCAGCTTCAAACAATGTTATACTCCTTCCAATGCGCAAGTAGCAAGCTCCGTGTCCTGAATAACCCACCCTTCCGGCCAATACCATGCCATGTAACCTTTCTCTCCCGGAGAAATAGTATTACTCTCTTCAAACAATACGTAAAACTTCACGAAGATAACATGGGTTATTTTTCCTTTCTCAGCACCAGTTGTGCTGTGCATGGTTTACTTGAGCAGAGAGCCTTCCACCACTCCAGCCCTCTGACTCAACATTCAGAATCACTGGCAAGGGATATGTCACCATTTGACCTGAATTATTAGCAAACTCTTAATCTCATCTTAGGTCAGATAATATGGTCCACGCGTTGACACATAAACCAAACTGCTGGAAGCAAACTATAACCCATCACATAAACAAGCCTGCGATCTTCAACTATTGTAGTGAAGTTTCTGATTTTGGAAGCTCTGGCCTTGTGGGGCTTGCTGCTGTTGAGGTTGGCTTTGCATGTTAAATGGTTGCGTGTTGTAGTGAGCAAATGGTTGGGAGTAAAGTGGATTAAGCGAACTCTGGAAAAAGTGGAATCAAATTCAAGTGCTATTCCAAGGAAAACCTCAATCATCCAAATCACATTAGACTAGTTGAAATAAACTAATAGCAAGAAGAAAATATTTTTTAACAAGCGAAGTCCCCTGCATTATATTCCCGTGAAGAATCATTTGTGCAATCTAGTGGACTTCACCTAATCCATACTTCCTATTTTGTGCGTGTTCAGCAATTTAGCCAACTCTCAAGCAGAATTATTTAATAAACTAACCTGAGACTGAAGAGATGCATTGGACATGCCAAAATGATTCTGTGAACCATCATCTTGCGATGGGTTATTGTATCCAGCTTGAGTAAAGAGACCTTGGGATCCATGAGCCATGTAGTCCTGCACCAGAAATAAAAAGTCCGATAAGCAAAAGTCCAACCCGAAGATCAAGAGAAAAGAAATCATAAGAGACCACTTCAATTAACTTGTCTACCAAAGCCGCCCAGTCAGAAGAGCTAACAGATCAGCCCATCATGTACGATGAACTTGTGAAAACTTCCAGACTCTCATATTTAAATACATTCCAGACTCTCATATTTAAATACATGTTTTCCAGGCCTTAAAGTTTGAGACATTAAGGGGCAAAGGAGTGAACAATTAAAATTAACCTGTGACATGAATTCATTTCCTGAACCAAAACGGGAGTATCCAGATTGCGAATTCTGGTTTAAGAAGTTCCCTGGAAAACCAGCCTGTGCTCCTTGAGTTACATAATCAACAGCATATCCACTTTGAGAAGCCTAAATAACAACAAAAAAAAAGGCCAGTTAATATTGCTATGCCTATGCAAACTAATTGGAGCAAGAAAATCAAATAATTATGCATAAAAAGGGCAGTGATGTGCAGGCCCAATATACAATTACTAGAAAATGTGCAGGACAAGAACCTGTGTAGAGAAGTCAGCAACGTTATATGGAACATGAGACCCCTGGCTCTTGAAATCATCTCCCACGAAATCCTGATGAACAAATCTAAGGTAAATATGATAGAAAAATTAAATCAAAATAACAATTTTGATGTTCAAAATCAATCACCTGTGACATGCTACCCAAAGAATATCCATCCCGAAATGTCTGGCCTGGCCCCTGGATACCAATCTATAATTCAAAAGAGAGAAAATACTTGCAGCAAATCATCTACTATTGATCGAAAAAATCAAACTGAAATTTACTAACATTAGAAGCATATCCAGGCTGAGATAAAGGTCCTCCAACAGAAGGCTGGCTGTTTGGATTCTCCAATGCAGGAAAGTTGAAGTTAGATCCAAGACTTCCGGCCTGTTGCTGGGCGCCTTGATGGTGAGGGAGATGACTACCAATTGGGGCATTGGCATTGCCACGTCCAGCCCCAAAACCCCGGCTACCTGGCTGTGGAACATGAGGAACAGCTCCAACAGGGCCATGGACAGCACCACGAGTAGGAATTGCATACGGCTGTGGAGGGCCTCCATGGTAAGGTGGAAAGGCAACCCGAGGCATTGGATAACCAGCAGGATGAAGACCAGGTTTCTGAGTACCGTTGGGTACACCAGGTGCCATATAAGAACCTACACATAAAATCATATCCTCAGCAAAAGCAAACAAATACATATATAAATTCCATGAGATTATAATAATAATGAAAATTTTCTAGTTACTCCAAAGTTTCTTTGAGAAAAACTGTACAATAAGAAAGCAAAAGCAGGTCTCTGACACATTATCAGATGAAAGAGACACACGCTCCAATCATACAACATCTCAGCAAGTAACTAACAGTCAGTGGGGGAAAGTTCAGATCCACCATACCCCTAGAACGACTATTTCTCCTGTCAGCGCTGGGGCCTGAAGCAGATCCAAAACTGTCACCTGGAATTCCAGGTCCACCACCAAAGAAAAGTCTGCGCTCATTGTAGATCTGCAAACGATGTTACAAGAAACCTTAGTACTGATGCATAATCAAGCACAAGCACAAACATATAACTTTGGAAGAGTATTTGACCACAATAAGTACCTTTTTGGGCTTCTGAAATTGAACCATGCTCTGCTTTAAGTTATTCAGAGGACCTTCTACCAAGCACTCATGTTCCTGAGAAACAAATTCATTAAAGTGTGAGCATCTCAAAGCATGAAAAACCTACTGAGACGTTACTTTATACGTCCCCAAGCCTACAGACAGTAACAATATTGCCTAACAAATTCAACATGATATATTATCCCAAAAAATTAACCACCTAATATTATGCCAACTTTGCCGGTTCATAACTTCTCCGAAGTGTAGAGAAATAGTGAAATAATGCCTAATAAGCATTACAAGAGAACATTTTGAAGAAATTACCTTGTAGTGTGTCAGCAAGCCATTCCACAGAGGCTGTTTGCTAAGAACTTTAGGATTTCCAAGGATAACAATACCATAACGAGCACGTGTAAGGGCAACATTAAGCCTCCGTGGATCATTAAGGAATCCAATGCCCTAAAAAGAGAAGAGAAGTAAAAGATGTTCTCAATACTTAAAGTTTAACAGTGAAATATGGGAACTGGTGGAATAGATTAAAGCTTAAGCACAAGAGAGTCAGAGACCCACACTGACTATATATTAAGCATGCAAGTTATTGCAAAAACATATCTTAACACTAACAAAAATTCCACCCGACCTCCTGCACCCCGAAATAAAAAAGAACTGAAACTTTTTGCAAATGAAGTTAAACAAACTCCAAAAAGGACCAGAAGAGGGGGGGGTTAGAGAGAAAAAAAGAACAGAGGTATGGTTCACAGAAGGATGCACAAATCTTCAACAGATCGAATCAAATCAGAATATGTTAAAACATGAAGCATCAAAAAGAGAGAATTAATGGATATGCAAACCAACCTGATGTTCATTACTCCTGACACATGACAAAATAATATAATCCTTTTCCCTCCCTTGAAATGAATCAACACTTGCAACCTGAACATAGCAAATACTCACAGTAAGTATTAAGAATCCAAGACTACCATAAAGCTCATCTATTTAATGCTTGCCTCAATTTCCTTGTAAAGTTGTTGCCTCAAGGAACCATTTCTTGCCATGTAATTTACAATGTATGCTCGTTGACCCTCATATGGTGTTATGACCCCAATCTGTGAATTTAAAATAATTACATCCTCGCCACAAAAAGAAGGTGTTCAACCTTAAAGATGCATATAAGAATTTACCTGACTAGGGACTACTCCACCCTTAAGAAATGTAGTCACAATCTTCTCCACATTTGCAGCTTCAGTTCTATTCAGATAGGAAGTTCCACTAGCACTGATCTCCTCTTGTCCCATCTATAGATGAATTACCAAGTATTCAAATCAAGTATTCAAATTTGAATATATCAGTAAACCAGGAAAAAGTTCCTATAAACTATATAGGAGAAACAATCTTTAGTGTAACCATAACCAGCACAATAACATCCCAAAACAAAAATGACAGGTTTTTCCACAACTCAAAAAACGAAAAACAAAGAAGAATCAGCTAAAATAATCTGATAATACCTGAACATAAAAGAACATGGGACGGTTGGGCACAGGCCAAGGGAAATCAATGCCTGTTGATTGCCTTTCATTGATGGTTACACCATTTTGGAGTGTACCTTCATAAAAGCTATTTGATGGAAACTCAGATAATGCAGGATGCATACGGTATTGTACCTGGAATTGCAAACAAATAGACAGCATAATCAACATTAGTAATGGAATAAAAGAATTCGGATGCTTTACAGATTTAAAAAATAGCTAAATAAAGATAAACAGTACTCTGAAAGAGGAAGTGACCAGGCAACTCTACGTCCAAGGAAACAAAATGAAAAAAAAAAAAAAAAAAAGCAA